>CP053466.1:17698818-17908014 GCA_022644695.1 Cenchrus purpureus
ATAAAAAGATATTATGGGTTGGGTATGGAATCGGCGAGACACGAGACTTTCGATGTGAAAGTCTCATCAAATATATGACGAGGCTAGCAATAAAAGATATAAAGCAAGGACATGATCATTGCTCGAAATTAGAACTTCCAAGAGAGAAAAGCCCTAACCCAATTCATCATGCTAACAACACTTATAGTGGAACGAATATATAAAGGCTTTGTAAAGGATAAGCTCGCTCTCAACTTGGAAGAAGAAGATGCTAACCTTTATTGCAAGGGGGTTTTCATGTAATTTTCAGAAATAAAACCTCCAACTTTGTAATAATTGTAGCATAGCTAAACAAGGTTCTAGCTCAAAGTAAAGTATGGGTGCTCTCACGGGCAAGAACCCACTAAGCACCACAGAAACTTTCGTGCTCATTGCTCATGATCGAATATAAAGATAAAAGATAAATAAACGAGTAAGCAAGAAAAATAAAACACATGACTCTTTTTTATTGACTCAACGCTAACATTAACACACCATCGAGCTAAAACAAACCAAACCAACCAAACTTACTAGGGCAAAAAGTTTTTGGAACTAGCGCTAGTTCCTCCCCCACGCTTAGACCATACGACGTCCTCGTCGTATTTTTTACAAAAAGAACAAGAGGAAGAACAACCGCTAAACTTGAATAAAAACCTTTGTAGAAGGTTTGGCCTAGTAAAAATTCATGAAACACACTAATAAAATAAAAACTAAAATATATACATGTGACGTACCTTGTTTTTCGTCCTAGGCTCGACGCTCGGGTTCATCCTCCATTGTGAAAATGTCAACGTAGTGTAGGGGCACGACACGGGTTCAATATAGACCTTTAGCCGCTGACCATTCACCACGTCTTGGTCACCTTTTGCATCCATGATAGTAACCGCTCCATTGGCGAACAGCGAATGTACCACATAAGGTTCGTCCCATTTGCTTTGTAACTTCCCTTTTCCAAAAGTTTTAAACCTTGAATTGTAGAGAAGGACCTTATCTCTTTCCTTGAACTCTTTTGCTTTAAGTCTTTTATCATACCACCTTTTGATCCTCTCTTTGTAAATGCTTGCACTCTCATAAGCCTTCAACCTCATCTCTTCTAGCTCGCTAATTTGGATTCTTCTTTTCATCCTTGTAGCATCTAAGTCGAGGCTCATCTTCTTTATTGCCCAATATGCCTTGTGCTCTAGCTCAACGGGAAGATGATAAGCCTTGCCATATACAAATTGGTATGGAGTCATACCTATCAGTGTCTTGAACGCCGTCTGATATGCCCACAATGCTCCATCCAACTTCTTTGACCAATCCTTGCCTCCCTTCTCAATAGTCTTATTGAGGATGCTCTTTAGTTGCCTATTTGATGTTTTCGCTTGTCCATTGGTTTGTGGATGATAGGCCGTAGCCACTCTATGCTCGATTCCTAATTTGGACAAACGCTTACGAAAGCTATTCCCAGTGAAATGAGTCCCTCCGTCACTTATCAAGATTCTCGGAACACCGTAGCGAGGAAAAATGGTATTCTTAACCATAGAGATGGACTCCTCTGTTGATGCCTTACGACATGGTATAGCCTCCACCCACTTGGACACATAATCAACCATGACAAGTATATGCTCATATCCATGTGAGTTTGTAAATGGTCCCATGAAGTCGATACCTCAAACATCAAATAAATCGATTTGCAAATTATAGTTCAAGGGCATGGCATTCCTTTGAGAGATGTTACCGGTTCTTTGGCATTCGGGGCAAGAGGCAACATACCTTTTAGCATCTTATGCATTTCCGGCCAATAAAATCCGATGGCCCATACCTTTTCTTGAGTTCGGAAATGCCCATAATGTCCTCCGTATTCCACCGAGTGACACTTCCTTATTATTTCTTACCTCTCTTCTCTTGGTACACACCTTCTCAATACCCCATCGGCTCCAAGTCTAAAAAGGTAAGGTGAATCCCAAAAATATTTTCGGCTCTCGGAGATTACCCTTCTTTGTGCATTCTTATCTAAGTGATCAAGTGGCATTTTTAGAATCGCTCGAATGATGTCGATCATCCAACTATTCTTATCGATTACTCGATAAAGGTGATCATCTCTCATCTTGTCTTCAATTGGCTCCTTATCATCCTCACGATTCATCCTTGATAGGTGATCGGCCACAACATTCTCCGACCCCTTTTTGTCTCGAATCTCAATATGAAATTCTTGTAATAGAAGGATCCATCGAATCAACCTTGGCTTGGCATCCTTCTTTGACAAGAGATACTTAATTGCCGCATGATCGGTGTAGACAATCACCTTGGAGTTTATAATGTATGATCTGAATTTTTTGAAGGCAAACACAACCGTAAGCAACTCCTTCTCCGTTGTTGCATAATTTAATTGAGCTCCATTAAGAGTTTTGCTAGCATAATATATAGCATGTACCTTGCCTTCTGATGAGTCCGGCCCAGGTGGGATTAGATTATGGTAAGCCCGATGCACCGATTACTCAGTTTAGCATTCGCACACCTGAGGTTCCGACCCTCACGATCCGACTACGACGAGCGAGCCCGAAGCGAATCGCTGAACCGCAACTCAAGGGTGCCCCTTCGGGGAAAGGCCCAATCACCCCAAAAGACTAGTCCGTTAGGGGAAGGGTGGCTCTCCCCTTTAAGGTGGCTTCGTCCTCCCAAGCTAAGCAAGGTGGGATAATGAGGCTCACACGGTCGCCGCGACTACAACTGGGCCACATGGTCCATTTATGTTGCGTCTTTGCCAATGGGTAATAGTGGAGGATGTCCTCCTCACCTTCTTTTCGTTGCCCCAAGACGGCTCCAACGGCATAGTCACTAGCATCACACATTATCTCGAATGGCTAATTCCAATCGGGCGGTTGAATAATTGGTGCGGTCACGAGAGCTTTCTTTAGTGTCCGGAACGCCGCCAAGCACATGTCATTAAAATTAAATGGCACATCCTTTTGAAGAAGGTTAGTTAATGGCTTGGTGATCTTTGAGAAGTCCTTGATAAATCTTCTATAAAATCCCGCATGGCCCAAGAAGCTCCTCAAAGATTTGATATTCGTCGGTGGTGGAAGTCTCTCGACCGTCTCGACTTTGGCTTTATCCACCTCAATGCCCCTTTCGGATATCACGTGTCCCAACACTATACCTTGCTTCACCATAAAGTGGCATTTCTCCCAATTGAGCACCAAGTCAACCTCCGCACATTTCATGAGAACCTTGTCCAAGTTGGCTAAACAATACGCAAAAGTTTTCCCATAGACAGAAAAATCATCCATGAACACTTCGACAATTTATTCAATGAAATCCGAAAACACAGCCATCATGCAACGTTGGAAAGAGGCCGGAGCATTACACAAACCAAAAGGCATCCTTCTATATGCAAATGTTTCATATGGGCACGTAAAAGTTGTCTTGTGTTGATCTTCCAGGTGAATAGGAATTTGCATGAACCCCGAGTACCCATCGAGAAAGCAAAAATAGGAATGATTTGCTAACCTCTCAAGCATCTCGTCGATGAATGGTAGGGGGAAGTGATCCTTCTTCGCTTTTATTCAATTTCGATAATCAATGCACATCCTCCATCCGGTCACGATCCTTTGCAGAATTAACTCATTCTTCTCATTCTTCACCATGGTCAAGCCTCCTTTCTTTGGCACACAATGTATGGGGCTCACCCATTCGCTATGCGGTACCGGGTAAATGATTCTGGCATCCAATAACTTGATCACCTCCTTCTTCACCACCTCTCGTATGGCATGGGTTAACCTCCTTTGATGGTCCACTACGGGCTTGCATTGATCCTCCATAGGTATGCGATGAGTACAAAAGGCTGGGCTAAGTCCTTTAAGATCATTTATTGAATACCCTATCACCTTCTTGTGCTTCTTCAATAAATTCAGGAACATCTCATTTTCTTCGGGGCTCAACTCATCGCTCACAATGACGGGATATGTCTTGTCCGGCCCCAAAAATTCATACCTCAATCCCTTGGGCAAAGGTTTGAGGTCCACCTCCGGCACTTCTGGCTCTTCGGGCTTAATTTCTCCGATATCCTCAAATTTCTCCTCCTCCATGCTTCCATCTTGTGGTTCTAGTCCTTCAGATGCTTCCTCCAATTCTTTGTCTTGCTCATCATTAGGTTGATTCTCCATTGCCCTTTGTAGTGGATCCAGAAAGTTTCAACAAAGCGAAGACTCCCTGCCTCTTCGTCATCAAGAGGAAGGGGTAAGGAGTTCCTAGAATCGGGAAGAAAATCATATGTATGTTTATCTCCATCAAGATTAATCGTTACTTTCCCTTTTCCGGCATCTAAAACAGCATTAACCAACTTTAAAAAGGGTCTACCAAGAATTATGTGATCATGTTTATCATAGTAGGCATCAACAATAAAGAAATCGGTTGGTATGCATTTTTTAGAGATGACAACTTCAAGATTGCAAGCAATTCCAAGAGGCCTAACAACTCTACCATCTCCCATGATTAACTTAGTTGAAGTTGGGACTAGGTCTGGTATGATTATGAATCTCATCATAAATTTTAGAGGATAAGACACTTACTTGTGCTCCGATGTCACATAAAGCTTTGAATTGAATTCCATTAATCATGCAACTTAAGTGTGGGGTTGTCTTCTCCTCTTGATCGGACCCTATGGCGTAGACTTCGGCGAGGCGAGCGTATGGCGATGCTTCGGGCTTGATCCCCATCACTCTTTTCACCTCTATATGGTCCGGATCCACTTCTACTTCATTAAAGAGCTTCGAAAAATCTCGCGGTCGCGTTTCAAGATCATATGAATTTTCCGCTTGCTTCGTGGAAATCTACCTCCAAAGCTCTTGCCACCCCCTTTTGGTTGGGGTATGGTCTTCTCTTGTCAAACACTTCCCCAAAATCAATTGGAACCCAATCCATTTGCTCGAACTCCCTCAATGGTTTTGCGCTTGCAATGCTTCTTCCATTCACTTGGCTTGATTTGGCGAAGTTGATGTTTGAGGAAGCTCTTGCTTCCACGTACTTCTTCTAATTTTCCGGAATTGGCTCCTCTTTCTTGTGTTCCGGGGTTGCTTCTCTAAAAATTCCAGCAAGTGTTCTCACACATGAATCACATTCTTGCTTCCCCGAAAGTCGTGTTTCCCAATCTCTTCGCGTGGCTGCCGCCTTGCTGATTTTTTGTAAAAGTTGAGCGGCTTCCGTGAGTGTTTTCTCCATGAGATCCCCTCCTGCACACATTTGAACATGTTCCGTGCAACTAGGGGTTAGGGAAAAGAAAAAAGTGTGCAAAAGTACGTCAGCGGAGAATCCGAGTCGTGGTCCTTGTTCAATCAACTCGTTGAATCTATTCCACGCTTAGTCTATCCCTTCTTCTTCTCCTTGGGTGAAGGTGATCACTTGCCTCCTTAGATGTTGGACTTTACTTATCGGGAATAATTTTTCACAAAACTTCCTTGTCAATTGGTTCCAATTCCCTCTAACTTCGTAGGATGCGAATGAGTACCACTTCTTTGCATCACCGGCAAGTGAGTATGGGAAGAGATTCCACTTGAACCATTCGTCGGGGACTCCTTCTTGTCGTACTGTATTACACAATGTCGTGAAGTGATTGATGTGTCTATACGGGTTGTCCGCCTCCATCCCTTCGAAAGGATTGGCCACCACCATCTTGATGATTCACGCCTTAATCTCATACTTCGTCGCTTCGGGCTTCGAATCCGACTCTTGTACCTTGATGTCTTCACATCGGGGACTAGCGTAATCCCTTAATGATTTCTTCGGTTCTACCAAAGGATGGTGGGCGAACACCATCTAGACAACAAAAACAAAAACAAAACAAAAGCGAGGGTTCTAGGAAACAAAGGTTAGATGTTAGTAATTAACAAAATTAACACAAAATCAAACGTAGCAAACTGGCTTGCTCCCCTGCAATGGCGCCAAAAAAAGGGCTTGTTGACTGTTGATTGTCGTTGCAAAATTTGATCCGCAAGCGTACGGACCGTATGGGACCCTTCTTCCCTTGAGTGTAAACCCAAGGTTCTTGTCAACCCAAGGAGCAAGGGGATTGCTAGCGTTCGATCTAAAGCTAACCTAGTTGATTAAGACTACCTTTAACTAGAGATTGATCTAAGAGCAAACTAAACTTAAAACAAAGAGGTGTGTGAGGTGTACTAGATGCAAAGGATACTTGCCCATAGGGTCTAGGATACATGAACATGCAACTGCCAAGGAAGATAAAAACCAATCTAATCTATTGAAGGTGTGACCGCGGCTTCACCCTTTTCCTTCTCTCGCACTGTCACTACGCGAAGGCAATCAAGGCAAAACAACGAACGATCACGGTGTGTTGAAGGGATCAACGGGAGTAGTGAGATCTATACACCCGAAAAGCATGGTAGCTAGCCTTAAACATGAAAGCATCATCAACACGAAACCAATAGATTGAAACCATAAACAAGTCGGTGATTACTTGACATGATCTGTTACAACCCCATGGACAAATGAGAAGATTACCCCATCAAGACGCTAAGCATAGCGTCATTGATCATGATAGATGCTTCCGGTGATGCGTCCTTCAACTCCGGGGTCGTCGTGGCAGCACCTCGACATCCTCCTTCGCTTGTGGCCGCCTCCTTGGACTAGATGAATATTTCTCCTGAGTGCTCTCCTCGAATGTCTTCCGATTCAACCTCTCTTGATGAATGGATCCTTTCGGGGGTATTTATCTCTGTTTTTGATGAATGGCGGCGCCGACCAATACTTAGGGTTGAAGGATCTACGCGCACAAGAAACCGGGGGCCGAATCGACGTGGGAAAGGGCCAGGCCGGCCGGCCTGGGCCGACCGGCCTGGGTCCTTCCCGGCCCGGTTCAGTCGCCCCTTCCTCCGAGTGGCCCGTCTTGACATTTTGGACTTTGACCCCAATATTTGTGTCTTTTTGGTGTCATCAACCCTGCGATAAATATAGGGGGTCTTCTCATATGAAATCTGATCTTTATGTCTTGGTCCTCGGAGATGTTTTGTCGTAGCACCTTGGTCCTTGCTACCTTTGGGAGTGAGTTTGCCTTGCACTTGAACACGAATGGGACTCCTCATTTACTCCTTTGAACTCTATGTGACTCCGTCCCTTTAGTCCATGTTTTCCTACAAAAACATCACACTTCCGAATGCACATACAAAGTTGAACTTGTGATATCATTAGTGTGCCTAGTGGCGGGTTAGTACCGTGATGAAGTTCAAACCAAAGTGTAACTAACATGTTTGGAGCACCAAAATTCACCGTCAACACTTGGTAAGCAATCCTTGGAGTTAGAACCACTCCTGCTAGCCTCATAGTCATTAGCAGCAGTAGATGCCCCCAAAATTGGTGTCACAACCTTATTGTTTGGAACAATCGGTCTTTTGCCACCATTTTCAATGGGAACATCCATCGACCCAATTTGAATGATATCTCTGCTTGTAGTCCTTTCTGAGTCGATATCCATCTTCTGCATCTCCTCCTTCTGCTTTGGCTTGTAAAATTGCTTTATAGGAGACGGCACAAACTTCTTGGAGGCATCGGTCTGACCGTTGGGCTGCGTCGGTCTGACCGGTGGGGTCTGGTAACCGTGACCAGAATGGTGAGGTGCCAATCGGTCCTGGAACAGCTTGGAAATCCTGTCCATAATAGATCTTGGTCCTCCCCATCCAGGATTAAAAGCTTGTTGGAAAGGCACCCACATGACTCCATTATCATCATAAATTGGGCGAGGTGGATTTGAACTTGATGGCGCCCATGATGGAGTGAAGTGTTGCCTCTGCTGAGATGATTCACCCTTAAACCTTATAACAACTCTTGGAGGTGAAGATGATCCTCCTTGATGTGTAGGTGACCTCATCCTTTTTTTAATGGCCGATCACTTGTAACGGCCTTTTGCTTGGAATACTTATCAAATAGCATGTCGAAAGTAACATTTGGCTTAGGACCACTCCCCTGATTTTTTGCTACATTAAGTTTCCTGTTACCAATCTCCTGACGGCTTGGTTTAATCATCCTTGGACGACCCTGGGGCGCACCAGTCTGACCGGTCACCACCACCGGTCTGATCGGTCTGGCCTGATCAGGCTCAGACGGTCGCTGCTCGGCGGGTGTGGACGACCCTTGCCCCTATGTCCAGGCTCTAGAACCTTGAAGGTCTCCTTGCCATCGAAGTCTTCTCATAAGCAACTTCCCGGACTAGCTCTTTTCCTCTCAAATCGGGCTTAGCTTCCCCGATCACCACGTTCTTGCCCTTAGTGGCTTCAGCTTGACTCGGCCGAACCAATTCCTTGGGCTGCTGTAATTCTAGGGTGTTGATAGGAAAAGGAGTCTTATCCACTTGCATCTCATGAAACGTCAAACGACCTTCATTTATGGCCGATTGAACCTGTCGACGAAACACATTGCAATCATTAGTAGCATGAGAATAAGAATTATGAAACTTGCAATATGCACGCCTTTTTAACTTATCAAGTGGAGGCAAAGTATGAGTCAATTTAATGTTTCCAGATTTAAGAAATTTATCAAATATGCGATCGCACTTAGAAACATCAAAAGTAAATTTTACTTCTTCTTGCCGACCTTTACTAGCCGGCTTAAGAGATGAACAAGAATAAGATTTTTCTTTAGAGGGCCAAATAAATTCAGTAGCATAAATTTCTTTATCTCCGTTGCTCGAACTATCAGAATCATAATCAATGTGACGCACATTTGAACGACATGATTTAAAATTATCTTTTTCTTTATTCAATCGGTTTTCAACAATTAAAGCTCTAACTTGAACTTGTGCAACCGAAAGAAAATCTGAACCCTCTATTCTATCTCTAATACCAGATCTTAAACCTTTTAAGCAAATGTCAGGAAGATCCATATCGGTAATTGACAAATTAAAACAACGGTTTTTAGTTTCTTTAAACCTTTTAATGTAAGAAGAGACGTTTTCATCCCTTCCTTGTCTAACTGATGTTAAATCTGTCAATTTTAATTACATGCTCCCACTATAGAAGTGATTATGAAATTTACGTTCTAACATATCCCAAGATATAATAGAACCATGAGCAAGCGATGAGAACCAAGCAAAAGCACTGCCAGTAAAAGATAAAGAAAATAAACGCACTTTCAAAGCATTAAAAGCATCTGATTCGCCTAGTTGAGCTGTATACTGACTAATGTGGTCCCACGTAGTTCGGTCATCATCACCACTAAACTTAATCAAATCAGGCATACGCCAACCACGTGGGAGAGGGAAATTATCAAACTCAGGATCATATGCTTTTTGATACAAATTTGTATTACCAATATCAACACCAAGTTTAGGTTTTACCACATTAGCCAAATCTTCCTTAAATTTACTAAATTCAGCCCAATTAGGATTATTTGGCTGTTGTGAAGCTGGATTCACCATATTCATCTTATTCAAATAGGGAGACATCTTAGCATGAGCTAGCCTATAACTTTCATAAACATCATCAGGAATTATATTCTTTTGAGCTATTGAATTAATAGTCGTATAATATGGTCCGGATTACCAAATATATTAGGAAAATTTGGCACGATAGAATTCAAGCACAAGATCCAGCAGTAATCGGTTCGATCGTCGACAGTACCTGCACCGGAGCGATGCGGCCATATTTGGCCTGAACGGTTGAAACGATAGGGTTTGACCAATGGGATCATGTGGCATGCCATATTGATAATTCATATTATTAGTAACAGGCAAAGCTGCTAAGCTAGGATGAATCCCCTTACTAGTATTAATTTTAGGACCACTACTATTAGTTTCATTGTTGTTAAAACCAGCAATGCTCCTATCTTTTTCAAGATCTTCTAAGCGTTCTAAACAAGCAATATAAGATGCAAGCAATCCATCACTATCAGTAGTAAACTTCTGAGGAGATGAAGTAGGAGGTGGTTTGCTTACAGTGGTAATTACCTCAACCGTATTGTCGTTTAGCTTGATCGCCGGCAGCTCGAATTCTTTCAATCTTGCCACTTTGCCATGACGATCCTTCTTGACGCCTGCGAGGAATTGGACTTGCATGTACTCTTGCAGCGTCATGAACTTCTGTTGCTCCTCCGGAGAGAGATCCTCCAATGAAGCCATAACGATGTTGTTGATGTCGAGGTCGCAACGAGAACCCATCAGGCTAGGTTAGATTGAACGGTCTTTGAAATCAGATCTTTCTTCCCCAGCGGAGTCGCCAATTTGTTGATGCTTTTTCGGTCAACAACACAGGAGCGCTAGATCGCGCTACAGTGGAAACTTGGAACTCGCTAGAGCTCCTACCTTGACCGGTCTAACCGGTCAAGTCCACCGGTCCGACCGGTGTGCGTCGGGGCGCCGGTGAAAGCCTACGAGCACCACCTCGGGAGGGACCCTGTCGGAGGTGGCGCGCCTAGGGTTGCTCTGAGATCGGCAGGCCACTCAGAACATCCTTGATTGCTGTCGAGACAAACAAGGAAAGCAAATGGGTTGAAAAAGTTAGGGTTCGAGAGACAAAAGTTGTAAAAAGATATGATCGATTGGGTGATAGGTCCTCAACCGGCCGTGGCCCTTTATATTTATAGGGTGGGGAGGTCTTGCCCTGCAATGAAGTTCTTTACAACTTGAAAACTACCGGAACTCCTTAATTCTACTCGGACTCGGGGTCCACCGGTCAGACCGCCCGGGTGCACCGGTCTGACCGGTGGCGTCAA
Source organism: Cenchrus purpureus (assembly GCA_022644695.1). Lineage (NCBI taxonomy): Eukaryota > Viridiplantae > Streptophyta > Magnoliopsida > Poales > Poaceae > Cenchrus > Cenchrus purpureus. The sequence goes on from CP053466.1 coordinate 17,709,535, forward strand.
CATGATCAGCCTTGTGCCAATTTTGGGTGCGAACACAAAGCTTTTGCTTCAAATCACGGTATATACAAATATATTATAGTGCAGAGGATAATTCGTCATGTGTTCTGCAAGAGTTGCCCCAGGACTTATACTTATGACTGCAGAAACCAAATGGGGTCTAAATTATTAGCCTAACAATTTTATGAATTGGACAACCATCAGGTTGAAATATTATTCGGTATTGAACCAAATTTAATTAGAAACATGTTGGATTGCGAAGGAAGCATAAGAGCCATCATTCATTATTACCCTTGGTCGCCCCTGTGCTAGGTCCTAGATTCTCTTTCTCGCATGTCGAGTGCATAGAGTTGGTTAAATGTACTGGGTCCATGAGGATGTCTCTCCACGGAATTATGCATCACCGAAATCGTCATTATTGAACCAGGAGTGCTTCTGCATCAGGTTGTGATGTAACTGGTGGTATACACTTAGCATATCCTAACCTGCACAGTTTAAAATGTATTGGCGGTATACAGTATACACTTAGCTTATCCTAACTTGCATAGTTTAATTAAAGGACAGCTTCGTCATGCCCAGTTCATCAAACTTAAACGTTAAAGTAGATATATCCCAAGAGTCCTTAATGGCATTGTGGAGCGGCTGCTAGCTACTATGTCTGTACCGACCCGGCCAAAGTCTTCCTCGATCATGGTCTCCACCATATAGACACTCCGCCATATAATTTTCTGTAGCAATGAGAGCATATTTGACGGGTGAGATTAGATCAAGTGATAAACAATCCCCAGCCAAAGCTTGCATTACGCGCGGCTGATCGATTCTTCCCCGTCTCCACTCTCCACCATGTAGATACAACGTTATATAGTATTCTGTTGCAGTGAGCTAATGGGTGTTTGTGGCGCCTGACATAAGATCCCATTTAAACAATCATGGTTGTTATACCCAAAAAACAATCGTGGCTGTCATGCAGGCTGCTTGAACTTTAGGTTCTGTTGGCTGCATCAGTGTTTAAATTCCGTTTGCCCTGCAAATATATCCACAATTTGAAAAGGATGCTGGCATGCCATGTTATGTATATGCTATTCCGCATCTGACCAGATTTGAAACGAAATCCAAGCTCGCATTCCACTGTAAGAATTAACTTAATCTAACATTAATCTTAAACATAATTTTAGCTTAGCCTAATCACACTAGTAGAGAAAGAACCATTGGTACGCTCCTTTAGTCCCGGTTGAATTTTGGAGCCGGGACTAAAGGGTTTTCATCGACATGGATTGAAATGACCGCAGACACCCCCTACCCTTTTGTCCAGGTTGGTATTACCAACTGGGACTAAAGGGGGTGTCCAACCGCTGTTTTGAGATAATTATTGGCGCAGGCCTTTAGTCCCGGTGGTGTTACCATCCGAGACTAAAAGCTCTTCCCCACTGTTGGCTCTCCTTCTCTCTCCCTTATCTTCTCCCATCCAGTCAACTATTCCTTCTTCTCCTCTCATTTTCTTATCTTCTCATCTCTCTCCTCTTGCGCATGCAGGTGGAGGCAGGCCACCGGTGCGGGGCAAGGCCACTGGCACGGGGCGAGGCTGCCGGCGCGGCTGCCGGTGCAGTGTGGGCAGGCGGTCACGGCGCGGCAGGCGTGATGCCGCGGGCGAAGGCCAAGGTGCGTGCCGCAGCGCTCTAGCGCAGTGGGTTTTGTGACTTGTGTGTCATTTTTTATTATTACCTATGAACTGTGATGCAAAGGAACCGAATGGAATTCATGTATTTTTGGTTAATGTGTTGTGAATCGAATCAAACTTGTGATGCGCGAGGGTGAAATTGATTGATTTAGTCATGTGATGGTTAAGTAATTATGTGATGAATACTTCTTGCTTGTGGCGTTCTTTGCAGTGTTCTTGTCAATTCTCAATTGTTATGAACAGCGGTGGCGGAGCTGGAGTAGGAGGCTCGCCGGTGAAGGTGGTGGAGCTGGACCATGTAGGGCACCAGCAGCCACGATTTTTGTTTTTTCTGGAAAACCCTTTAATCCCGGTTGGTATTACCAACCGGGACTAAAAACCCCTTTAGTCCAGGTTTGTTTACCCGGGACTAAAGGAGGGCCTTTGTCTCACTATTAGTCGGTTGGACTTTAGAGCCTTATGGCTCTTACCAACCGGGACTAAAGGTGAGTTATCTACCGGTGTCGGATCACTAATTAACTTAATGCAAACTAACACTGACTGTAGATGCCATCTGAAGATGTGGAGGTGTTGATGCAGATGAAGTAAACGTGATCTTCACGGTTTCAGCTTAAGGGCTCTTTGTTGGGGTGAAGGCTTAGGTGTCGATGACGAACGGCTTGCTTCTGGACGTCACTGTACCTCTGCTTTAGCTTGATCTCGATGACAATTCACCTCTCAAGAACAGGGGTTCTTGATGGGTGAGAATCAGCTGCACGTAGTAGATGGATCTTGTGCTTCCAATCATCCATCGCTCTAATTAATCAGTGTTTGACTTAATGACAAGATTAGATTGATGCATGGGGTACCTCTCTAATTCATATACTCCTATATAGCACTGTGGGATAGGGACTGAGTCCTAGTAGGTTAAGCTTATGTGTACTTGCCGATCGCAACACAAGAGTCCTAATCTCATACAACGTTGTTGGAACATGTATATGAGTTGTTATGTTGAGATAAAAATCCAACAACCACTAGTCTGGCATCTGTGCCTGCTCATCCCCACGTCAATAAGATACTAAATTCAAAACTCAAAAGTTAGAAAAGAAATCATGAATGGCTCTTCCCCACCGCTGGCTCTCCTTCTCTATCCCTTATCTTCTCCCATCCAGTCAACTCTTCCTTCTTCTCCTCTCATTTTCTTATCTCATCGTGACCACTAGCGGGCGAGGCCGCGGCGCGGCGTGCGGCGGCGGCGGCGCGCGATGCGGGCAGCAGGCCCGGCGGCGGGCGAGGCCACGGCCCGGCATGTGGCTCTAGCGCAGTGCAGTTCGTGACTTGTGTGTCATTTTTTTCTGATTTTTTACCTATGAACTGCGATGCAAAGGAAATCTGAATGGAATTGATGTATTTTTTTGGTTAATGTGTTGTGAATTGAATCAAACTTGTGATGCGCGAGTGGTGAAATTGATTGATTTACTCATGTGATGGTTAAGCTATTACTCCCTCCATCCAACTATCCAAGGCCCTTTAGAAAATCTAAAAAGTCCATCTATCCAAGGCCCATTCTCTTTTTCTCTCGAAGCTAATGACGTGAAACGCTGTAAATTGTCGCGGCAGTAAATGTGGCGCATGGGTGCGCAACGGGATTAAAACCCAGTTTACCTTAACCAAGAGCATCTCTAGTATCCTAAGGTGTTTGCTAATCAATGGGAGCTTTTAACAAGAGGGTCATAACCGCGAGCCTCGGCTATTCGAATAGATTCATAACTCCGGCGGAGGGTCGCTTTACCTGCACGGTCGATCAGCCCATACCCATGCGGGGTGGTTGACCCTCACGAAACCCGTACCCACCAGCGTCTACTCATGGACTACATTATCATCCAATCCTAGACTACATTCCCTAGCTCCACCCACGTCTATACTAGGGTCTAAACAGGGGTCATTCCACCACCATCCGCTACGCGGATCCAGTTTTCCCGGTAAAAAGATGCATCAATATGTGGCAATCAATACCACCGCGTCCCCTAATGCCAAAACATACCCGATGACCCATGCCGACCAGACCTGGGACTATGCGAAGGTCCTGCTCCAGCATATCCGTTGCCCACCATGGCCCCTTGGGGTGGTTTACTAGGTGCAGTAGCGGGGTGTGGATCAAGTCCTCACATGAATAGGCATTCCCAAAGGCTATGCCTTTTTGGCCCGTGCGGCCGTACATAACACTAGAAAGACTTTCCCATGAACCGGACCTTATACGACTGGAGTAAGCATGGGCAATATCCTCCATTGAGGTTGCCCCCATACTCCTATGTCCATCCTTAGAGGTTCTATTATTTTAGTCCAATTCATGCAACTACCATATTCTACTTCTAAGCATTTGAGAAGTAAATACAAAATGTAGGATTCGGTAGTATTTAGAAAGCATGAAAGATGAGAAGATATCCGGATGGTAGAAGTCAAGGAATGTTGTGGAACTTGCCTTCTTCAAGTCTTGCTCGCTCAGGCTTCTTCCTGAATTGGTCGTCGATCGATTCTCGAAATACGTATCATCTTCTATAAAGCGTAGTTATACGTAAAATTGTAAATCAAGCAATTCAAGCATAACAATTCATCAAACATGGGTTAGGAAATAACGGACGGGGTTCCTAGGGTTTTGGGATCGATACGGAGGAAAACCCTACTTTCCGGGTACATGAAATATAGCCCTGGTAAATAGGAAAAGATGTCGGAAATTATTCTAGCAGCTAAACATGTGAGATTTGGGTGCAAAGGACATGAATAGGCTCTAATACTTATGGTGAATTTTTGGGAATTTTTAGGATGGTAACTAAACTTGTGTGTGCATTTAACCGGGTGTACCTAGCAGAAATAAGGAGAGACGGCGAGGCGGCCAGCAGCACGTGCACACATGGCGTGCATGTGGCGCACATGTGGTGGACCAGCGCCTGTGTGGTTGCTGGCGTGGCTGGGTGGTGAGGATGGTGCACGTGCACCAGGTGCAGAGAAAAGAGAGAGAGAGAGAGAGAGAGACGGTGCCGCCCGGGGGGTTCACCGGGCCGCCACGAAACAGGGGCAAGCTCGCTGGAGTTGGCGATTCCGGCGGTTGTGGCTCACTGGGGTGGAAACTCACCATGGAGGTTCAGCAAGGCGGATCTGTGAGGGGTACGTGTGGTCGACGGGGGTGGCCGACGGCGGCGCAACGGCTCGCCGAAGTTCGGCAAGGGTGCGGCTGCTAGCGGAAACATGCCCAGAGGCGGTTCTGGTTCTTAACAAGTGTGTGTGTGTGTGTGTGTGTGTGCACCTAGTGAGTGCGGCAGAGCACTAGACAGCATGCCGGCTCGCCGGAGCTGTGCGGCGTCGTGCAGGCCCAGCGGAGGTGCGGCGGCGGCGCTGGGTGCCTACAGCCTACATCTAGGAAAAGGAAGCCACTGGCAGCATAACAGTACTCACCGTGGACGGAGACGATGGAGGGTCGCCGGAGGCAAGAGGAGCGGTGGTTGCGCTCGGCGACGGAAGATGGCTCGCTGGCAGAGCAGGGCTTCACTGGGAGAGGACTGGAGAGGTGGTGGTGGTGGGGTTGTGGAGGTGCTGTGTGGAGGTGCTGTGTGGAGTGGTGAAAAGCTTGGGGAGCCCTAGGGTCCTATTTATAGGCCGAGGAGGGGAGCTCGGCTGAGGGTGCGGCAGCGGCCATGGCGTCGTTATCCGGTGCCCAGCGGATAAGGTCGCGGAGAGGGGGAAGAGGCAGGGGATAAGGCTCGAGCTAGTGCAAGTGGTGTAGGCGCCTGCACGCATGTCGGTGGGCTGACGTTGCTGCAGGGGAAGAGATCGAGCGCGCCTGCAGCGGAGCTCGGGCGGGTGCAGCGCTGCGCCATGGCGCGCGTGCTGTACGGCTGGGAGGGCAAGTGGATGAGGGCAAGCGGCCAGGGTGTGCTGCGGCGGTGCGGGTGGTTGCGGCGCTTGCGCAAGTGGGGCGGCGGAGGGTGTGGAGGTGCTGCGCGGTGGTTGTCAGCGGCGCTGCGCCTCGGCGCGACAAGTCGAGATGGCGACGGGCGGAAAAGCAATCCACTTTTATTTTCCGTCCTGGGGGAAATGGAGAAGGCGACATAGGCGGCTGGCGCTGGCGGCGTCGCGAGAAAGGCGGCGAGGAAGGCATGGAGTACGGTGGCGAGCACGACGCGGTGTGGCACGGGCGAAATTGCGGCGCGGGCGAGGGGTGGACTACGATGACGTCGTCGTGTGTCCGCGCGGGCTATGCGGGGCTGCTGGGCCGCGCTGGGCTGTGGCGAAGTGGAGTGGGAGGTGGTGGGTTGTGCGGCGAGGAGAAATAGAAGGGGGTTGGATAGACTTTGATGCCGGGCTGAGAGAAGTTTGGCCCAGTTATAGTTTGGAAGCTTTTCTATTTGATTTGAATTCAAATTTGAATTCCAATTTGAATTCCAATTCAAATTTGAAGAGTTTTAAACTAAGACTTTGAACTAGAAAATCCGTAAGGAAAATTTAGTGAGATTTTTGAGGTGAGAAAAGAATATTAGCACACTCAAATGCATATGGATGTGTGATGAAAAAGGGAAGGGCTTGTTTGTAAAATTCAAATATATTGCATTTAGGTCCTTTGGGTTTTAAAGAAATTTTTAGGGACCAAATTTTAAAACCTAGAAAATTCGGGATGTGACAGTCTAACAAACTGTAGATAGTCTACTCATTGTTTGCAAATGAGCACTGTAGATGGTTTGAAAATAAGAAAAATGCAGCAAGTACTTCAGTGAATTGACATTGATTATAGTCTAACTCAACTAAAATTCATAGTCTAACTCATGATAAGTAATCTGATGCTATTACATGCCCAATACTCAGTCATTGACAAACTGAACTGCTTCAATGTAAATTTCTATAGGACACTTTAAGGTTACTGGTAGTTCACCTATCATCTCCAAATGTTGTTTCTTCATGTGTGGGATGTTGTAGTGTTGCCTTCCTTTATGCTTCATGATCTCCTTCATGCAACTTTGTTGAGTTAAGAAAATCCGATTTGCCCTATCCACTGGGTACTCATCAAAAGCTTTCTGAACTGTTGCCATAATCTCATCAATGTTGTTAGGAGTTCCTATCTCAAACAGTGCTTGAATTGCTGCAAAAATACCAAGATCTAGGACATTAAGATCCGGTGAATTAGGTGGTTGACATGTTAGCCTAATGTCCCATCCATCACTTTGGGCAGCTGCTACAAACTCAGGATCGTTCACGTAGATATGATTCTTGGCATTATCTTGTTGAATGAAAATGGGTAGATGTCGTTCCTCTGTCGGCCACTTTGCTATGATTGCAAGCAGCACCTTGTTTATAAGGAATTCACGGCTAGTCACCTTTGTAACAGACTTCATTGCTTTTGTGATCAAGGTACCTACATCAAGTAAGCAATTTAAGCACAATGCAAAATGTAAAGATAACAATTTGAAGATAGGTACATATACTAGTTTCATACCTCTATCCTGTTAGGGCTCCATCTCTTTGTTGGCTCGGCGTAAACAAAGGGAAAGACACCAAGTTTACCATCAAAGGTGCATCTTCCATGTTCATCAAATCTAGGACGAGCAACAACAGCAAGGAACATAACTTTCTCTATAAAGTTTTTGCTTTTAACTTCCTATGATGTCTCTCTTCATTGTTCATGAGATAATATTTTGGTTACGATGGGTTCTATAGAACCATTTCTCATCAATGTAGATGATGTTGTACATATGTTTAAAACTTGGATAACTATTTCCAAACAATGCCTGAAACATGGTCAAGCGAACTTACACGAGCCTTCTTGTTCTCAAGCTGAACTTAAAATCATTAGTGTGCCTACGGAAATACCTTTCCTTATAACGGTTGAAGAGAGTGCTTTTCTTCAAACCTAGAGCATTGGCAAGATCTTTAAATGTCGTGTGCTGCCTCAAAGGCACGGCTCTGATGGCTTTAGGGTCTATTTCAATCCTTTTACGACCACAATTAACCAATTTGTTCTTAACACCTGCAATCCCACCTGCATTTTGTCCATTGCGCCATATTCTACGCACAACTCTAACATGCACACCAAACTTCTCAGCAATTTGTTTGGAAACACCATGGTGTAGAACAGGTGGATCAGTCTTTGCCAACAACTCTAGATAAATGGCGATTTTAATATCATCCGGGTAGTGTTTCCTCTTTCTAACAGTCGAATCTACACAGAAGAATAATTGAAACTGAGTTCTACTGTTCTGAAAAATTATGGTTACAGTTAGCATGATTCTTGCAAGGTTCTGAAAAATTATGTTCTGAAAAAAAAGAACTACTGCTACTTGCATGGTTTGAAACTGAAATAGACCAACCTACAGTTAGCATGATTGTTGCAAGGTTCTGAAAAATTATGTTTTGAAAAAAAAGAACTACTGCTACTTGCATGGTTTGAAACTGAAATAGACCAACCTACAGTTAGCATGATTGTTGCAAGTTGCATTCAATTAAAACTTTCTGAATACAGCAACACAATAGAGCTACACTGTCTGACAATTAACAGAGCTAAACTGATTTGAAAACATCCTACTTGCAGGTCAATTTGATCTAAAAAAACAATGAACATCACTAAATAATGGACATATAAAAAACACCCTACTTGCAGGTTGATTTGATCAACAGATCGTCTAGTACTGTACTCTTTCCGAAACATGTCAAGTGAGCACATTGAGCAACTCTGAACAGAGGAAAACAATGCTACTGTTCACGTCCGACAACAGAAGATATGAATGTTAACTTACTTTGCAAGTACCCTAATGAAACTCCTCCATCAGCAGGGTCTCCAGCAGCAGGTCCTCCATCAGCGGGTCCTCCATCAGCAGGTCCTCCATCAGCGGGGTCTCCAGAAGCAGGTCCTCCATCAGCAGGGTCGCCAGCAGCAGGTCCTCCATCAGCAGATTCGCCATCAGCAGCTTCTCCATCTTCATGATCTGAACCATATATGAAACAAAAAAAATACTAGTGACCATGGATCGTACTGCAACATTAACATCATGAGTAGAAGAGCAGATATACCTCCATCATAAGGTGGGTCGCCATCGAGGTCATCAGACCACACCATGTCGAACTGCAGTTCATGAGCAGGTCCCTCCCACTCACCAATTTCATCCCAATCAATGGGTGGGTCGGCATTGAGGTCTAACATCTGTGCACCAAAGGTCAACGAAGAACGGTGCTCTTCCTGTTCTCTCGCCGGCGGCCGGCCAGTTCTTACTGTTCTCTTGCCAAACGTGGTCATCTTGTTCTCTCACCAGCCAGGTTATATAGACGGTCAGTTTGGAGAGTCTGTGGCGGGGTTTTGGATTTGCAATCTGAATTTTCGCGATTGAAAAATCAGGCGATGGCGGGCAAGGCAATGGCGGGCGACAGAAAACTGATTTCGTGTTTTTTTGGGTGCCGCGTGTTTTGGGAGACGGCGGCAGGGGAGGGAAGAAATATTTTCCTGCGGGAGAAAAGGGTAGCGCGGGGAGAAAAGGGTTGCGCGCGGGCAGGCATTTTTTCAGCTGTGCACACGCGATCCTCCCTGCCGCCCCGAGGTAATAAAAGGGGATTACGACCCATCATTTCCATCGAGGTGGAAATTAAGAGTTCTCTCTCCCTGCTAATTCTTCATTGGTCTTTGAGTCATGAACAAAAGGGTCTTCGATAGATGGATGGAGGGAGTATGTGATAAATACTTCTTGTCTGTGGTGTTATTTCCGGTGTTCTTGTCAATTCTCAATTGTTATGAATGGCGGCGGGCGGAGCTGGAGTAGGAGGCTCGCCGGTGAGGGGTGGTGGAGCTTGAGCGTGCAGGGCACCAGCAGCCACAGGATTTTTTTTTGTTTTTCTGGAAAATCCTTTAGTCCCGGTTGGTATTACCAACTGGGACTAAAGAACCCCCTTTAGTCCAGGTTCGTTTACCTGGGACTAAAGGGGGCCTTTTTTCTCTCACAATTAGTCCCGGTTGGACTTTAGAGCCCTATGACTTTTACCAACCGGGATTAAAGGTGGGTTCTCTACCTGTGTCAGGATCACTAATTAACTTAGTGCATTAAAATTAAACTAACACTGACTGTAGATGCCATCTGAAGATGTGGAGGTGTTGATGCAGATGAAGTAAACATGATCTTCACCGGTTTCAGAGCTTAAGGGCTCTTTGTTGGGGTGAAGGCTTAGGTGTCGATGACGAACGACTTACTTCTGGACGTCACTGTACCTCTGCTTTAGCTTGATCTCGATGACAATTCACCTCTCAAGAACAGGGGTTCTTGATGGGTGAGAATCAGCTGCACGTAGTAGATGGATCTTGTGCTTCCAATCCATCCATCGCTCTAATTAATCAGTGTTTGACTTAATGACAAGATTAGATTGATGCATGTGGCACCTCTCTAATTCATATACTCCTATATAGCACTGTGCGATAGGGACCGAGTCCTAGTAGATTAAGCTTAGGTGTACTTGCCGATCACAGCACAAGAGTCCTAATCTCATACAACATTGGTGGAACATGTATATGAGTTGTAATATGATTTGTTATGTTGAGATAAAAAAAATCTAACAACCACGAGTCTGGCATCTGTGCCTGTTCATCCCCACGTCAGTAAGATACGAAATTCAAAACTCAAAAGTTAGAAAAGAAATCATGAATTTATCGCCTTTTACCTAGCCTCCGCTCTTATCCACTACAGTGCTGAGATCAGCAAGCCTTGCGTAGGGTGTGTTTAGATGCCAAAGTGTTGCATCAATTTTGCAAAATTGGTGCAAAATTGGTACGAAATATCCTGTAGCGTCAGATGAATAGTGAGAGGTGATGTGATGGGATGTGATAGATGGTGAGATGTTTTTGGCCAAAATTTTGGCTTCTAAACACACCCGTAGCCTCCTCCGAGCTGTGTTAATCTCTACAGTCACTGTGTTAATCTATGTTACTTGCTTAGCTGGTTATTGTGCTAGATTTTAGGGTTTAAATTAAACTTGTAATTCTAATGCTTATTTTTCTTTTGTAATTTAGGTATTAGAAATATACGATGTTATCTATGAAGCATTTGAAGTTTTCTCAGAAAAGGGAAAAAGGAACAAAATGAGATGATCAGTTTATTGAATCATAAAAGGGTTCTTTGCATGTGTTCTTTTCATCTACAATTCTTTTGTGAAAGAGTTTTTTGAGAGTCGATAAAGCATTATATTATTGATTGAGTCATGGTGTTTTGTTCTTATATGGTTTAATCAGATAATCATAATAGTTTATTTTTGCTGCTCTTTTAGTTTGTAGTATCAAATTGTTCTTTTGATAAATAAGTACGTGCTATTAGCAATATTGTCTCATTTTCTATATAAGAAATGAAAAAAATAATGTGTCTATAGTTTCCAGTTTGCTATAGGACCCTCCAAACCATAGAGCCAGCCCTGATATCGATACATGCTTGTATATCCAAACCGAGGAGATAGCTCTAGGGCTGCGCACTAAACCCACATCTCCAAAGTTGATGTCCACATTTTTAAATGGTTGTATAGCAGCATCACCTATTTTTGTTTCGTGTAATGAACTGGTCACACATTTCTCGAGAGGAATCATACATGCGCCAAATTGGGCTTAATTGGGACTGAAACGACATTCACTGAATACTTTTTGGACCCATACATATCGCAATTATCATGCACTACTAGGTAACAGACTTTATATCCTGGTGCTCCAAACATATTACTACCAAGTTTTTTTTTTGCCTCCGGTACTAATAGACATATTAGTATCGGGTGGGAAGAGAGGCCCCGACACTCCGTGGTGGACCATTTCTACGGGTGGAGGCTAGCCCTTGTACTAAAGCTCTGCATTTGTACCGGGTGGTGACGCCACTCGGTACAAATGGCTCAGGCACCTTTTATTACCGAGTGGTCTTCTACCCTAATACTGAATGGAGGACATTAATACCGGGTGGGAGGAAGCGCCGGTACTAAATGCTCCACCCACGTACCCGCGCGCCGTCTCTCCCGTCACTTTGAAAATATCCACACCCGCGTATTTCATCTATCTGCTCATCCCCTCATTCTTCGTCCTTCTCTCATCTTCTCTCTTCATTATCTTATCTCTTATCCCTATAATCAGGATCTCACAACCTTTTTCTCTCCTTCTCCTGCAGGGCGCTGGAGGCCAGACCGGCATCGAGCGTAGCGGCGGGAGGACAGGCCCGGGAAGTGCCGGCAGGAAGCCAAGCCGGGGGCACGGCAGTGGTGGCCGGCCAGGCTGTGGCATGGTCGAGGGGAGCACACGGAGACCCTAGTGGCGCGAGCGCGGGAGTTCGACTAGGGCGTGGCCGGCCTTCGGCGTGCGGAGGGTGCGTCCTCCCTGCGGCGCAGAGCCATACCGGCCTCCCGGCGCGTGGCGGCGTGGGGCCAGACGGTCTCCCGGCTGTGGCGTGAAGGAGGCCACCATCGCCCTCTGGCGTGCGCGCGGAGGGAGCAAGGCTTCCTGCTCTTGGATCTGTCTGTTAGTTTAATTATTTTTTGAAAGAAAATTGTATAGGAGTACCCCCACAACACAAATGATGTCACACCTAGTGGGGAGCCCCCGACCAGTGGTCTTTACCACTCCAACTGTGAGCTCCTTGACTGCAGGTTTAATTGTTGTTGTTTGATTTGTTGGTCTTCTCTGATTTCAATCTGAATCTTGTGGAAATGTATTCTTCTGATTCATGTGTAACGATATGAGGGAGTATATGAGAAGGATATTTGTGTAAGGATTAATTGTGATTATGATTCTTGTTGAAATCTATTCTTCTGATTCATGTGATTGTGAGTTTAATTTTAAGTGAAATATAGAAGTATGTGATTCTTGGAGAAAGAGTGAAAAAAAGAAAGGAAAAGAAAAAAAGAGGAAAGAACGGAGGGAGAACGAGACGGCATGGATGACGGAGACGGTGATGGACAGCGACGAAAAACATTAGTATCGGGGCATAACACCACCGGTACAAATGTGCCCTCATTAGTACCCAACAAACAATGCTTTGGAGCGATACCCGGTACTAATGCGGGTCCCCACCGGTACGAAAAATCGATTCTCTATTCTCTAATAGTGATGCTTTAGTCGTTTTTATTTTCTAGATACATCTATCTCTTGTTTCTACTTCGTCAGTAACGCCATCTATCCGTCTACACCTTCAACTTGTATGGAAAACATAGGTAATCAGGATTTCATTGCTAGCTTGTACATCTCTTCAAATTTGTGGGGTGGTGCGAATGGGCGGAGCGCGAGAGGAGGAGGTGAGCGCAATGGACGGAAAGGCGAGACCTTTGATCCTTTTTTCAGTGTCTCGCCTTCTCTGCATTCGTCAGTAGACGAACGTGCATTCCATGTCCATCCCTAGCCACTAAACCATCAAGTTTCAGCGCGAGATGCAGGCGCAGTTTCAGAGGCAGCAAGAGGCATAGCAGGTGATACTGGACATTATACGCCAGCAGTAGGAGGCACAGAGACTGTAGTTTTAGCAGCAGCAGGAGGCTCAGAGGCAGCAGCTACAGCAGCACCAGATGATGACTGCTCAGATGTTCTCGTTTATGTCTACCTGTTTGGGTCAGCTCTTTCAGCACACGGGGCTTCAGCTTTCGACTCTCCCGACCTAGCAGCTCCTTCAGCCTGAGCAGGCCTTTTCTCTACCTCCTGTCAGTGTTGTGAGCCTCCCGATCCCGACGGTCTCGATCTCGACCTCACCACTCCTTCCGTCAGGGACTTTTACCACTCAACAGCTCTTGACTCCACAGACGTCTATTCTACTTGAGCAGCTCAGGGCAGGGCAGTTCTCACAGACCCTGTTGACTCAGCTGATGTCTCCCTTCCCGACAGGTCCACTGCTTTTTGAGACACCAGCACGACCTTCCCTGGGGTTCACCTCGCCCATGCCGTCTATGGCTACTCCTCAGGCAGAGCGACTCGATCAGGAGGATACCACACTTCGTTCCATCACTCAGTAGATCGAGTCCGAGATGGCAGTAGCGAGTACTCAGGCACTTCCTACCTCTACCGGCACCGACACAGCTCGTATCTCTTCGCCAGTCCGATCTTCACCGGTCCGATCTTCAGAGCTGTCGGGTTCGAGTCTCACGGTGACACCTCCGAGTACCACGTCACACCTTCTGTGGTTGTTACCTCGATGCCGCCGACTTCTTCTCCACCTCAGCAGGATTAGGACCCTTTTTGGTGCTTGTTGCCAAAGGGGGAGATGGATAGGAGGAGTAGAGATAGGGGGAGCTTGGGAGTGTGTTTTGAGAGCTTTTGTGCTCCTTGTATGTTTTGTGGAGTTCATGATGAGACATGTATTTGGATCTTGTGTATGTTGATGGTTTACATGTTTACTCATGCTTGTGTGTTTGTTTAATTAATGATGTGTGCTTGTGTCTATCCTTTCCATGCATTAGTTGTAAAGTTTATGCTTTAATTTCAAATTCTCATTTATCTCTACTTGTGTTGTCATCTATCACCAAAAAGGGGGAGATTGTAAGCATCAAGGCCCCACTGCACCTTTGGTAAGGGTGTGTTTCGGTGATAAATGATAACCATATACTTGTGACTAACCTTGGTTTTGTAGCGGATTTATTCTTGGGTTATTGTCATGAGTGATAAATGAAAAGAGACCCCTCAATTTGAAATTATGGATGATTAATGGACAAAGACTACAAGGCTAAGGACATTCTTAGTTCCAAGTGTCACAAGGAGATGAAGGACACTTGGATTTACTAGTTTGTAGTGTTTGACCGTACTATTAAGAGGGGTTCACACTTGAGTAGCTTGACCATGCCAAATGCTATGCCATATTCATGCACTATCAAGCTCCTTGGTCACTAAACAGCTCAAGATACTCATGGAAACACATTGGAAGCAAAAGACTTGAAGAAAAACTCAAAGGTGTTTGAATTGGATGAGTTAAAATGGAAAAGGGCGCGTCGGATGATTGATGTGACCGGATGAACCGACGGTGTATAAGCAGGTGCATCGGTTCATCCGGTGACCTAGGGTTTGCAAAGGATTTAATCAAGTCAAGAGCGTTCAGCTCGGATGAAGTGACGGTCAGCGATTTCATCTGGCGCACACATATATTTCATGCAGAGACGCACCGAGTGAACTTGCTTCAGCACCGGATGAACCGACGCCCAGGAAGATTATCAGCAGTTCATCCGGCAACTATGTTTATTCTACGCAGACGCTTTTGAGTGAAGTCGCTTCAAGACGGATAAACCGACGCGATTCATCCGGCGACTATGTTTATTCTACGGTGTATGCGTCGGATTAATTGGTACAGCGTTCGAGTTCAACGGCTATATTTCGAGACACAGAGTGACCGGATGATCCGACGCTGTCGCAGGGGGAACCGTCGGTTCATCCGACGGTACTACTTTTCAGAGGACTTCTCCAATGGCTAGCCTCCCTTGCTAGCCCTATAAATTGGACCCTCATCTCTTGAGCTGCCTTTGCCACTCTAAAGACCTACTGCAGCCAAGGAGAAGGAGAGTTAGTGCTTTGATCAATTGGATTTCATCTTCCTAGCCAAGAGGGATTCTTTCTTGGTGATCAAGAGTTTCAAGGTGCTTTCAATGGCATAGCTGAGTGCATTGGTCAAGTGAAAGGTTGTGAGCTTGTTACTCTTACTCCTAGGCGGTCTCGGTGATTTGAGGTTCTTGGTGAGCTCTTAGAGATTGTGGGAGCCCCGGGAAGTTCTTGGTGTAAATGGATTGAGACCCACCATTCCGGAGATGGAGAACGGGTACTCTTAGTGACGAGGGCCCAGATTAGGGCCCCCTTTGATGGCGAGATAATTTCTCTTGAGGAGGAGTCTTCTGACACCATTGACAACGTGAAGGCCAAGATTCAAGACGAGGAGGACTAAGGACCCCTGTCAAGACCATCACCGCAAGACGCGTCACTTCTCGACTAGTTGGGGGCTTCTCCGACCAGTTCCCCAACTAGAGGAACCCCCTCCGACAAGTCTCTGCCTCGCACGACGAGTCTCCGCCTCGCACGACAAGTCTCCGCCTCGCACGAGCAGTCTCCGCCTCCGACTAAGGTGCAAGCCACACCAGGTGGCTCGATCCCGGGGCGTGAGCACCTCTACCACGACGCGTGGGGGACCAGTTCCCCATGCCATGCAAATGCACCAGCTGGCGGCCCGCGCCGGTAGCTGGCCTCCGACAGGAGCCTTAATGCGGCTCTGCCCAGCTACGCAGCCGTCAAATCGCCATCATCTCCAACCCTGCAGCACGCAAACTCCGCCCAAGGCACTCAAGCACCCCCTACGACGAGCTCAAGCCTACGACCAGGCCTTAACGTGGTAGGATCTCACGGACGACCGGAGTCCGCCAAACTACTCGGAGAAAGCGCCAGGCGTCCTGGAATGAACAGCTCTGCCCGGCCACGCGGCGGTTTCTACGACAACGCAATGTGGCTCCACTTCAATGCGTCCTGGCGGACAGTGACGCACGAAAGGACATCCCAGCAACCAAGCACTGTAACTCTTATCTCATTCCCCTTTTTGCCCCTCCCCTTGCGTCTATAAAAGGGAGAGGAGGGCAGCCATCACAAGGGTTGGTGAGCCGACAAACCGAACACTCGTTCTAAGGGACTTGGGCACGACACCCTCTCCTGACCTGTTTGTAACCCCTACTACAAACAACCCTAGCACGGGAACACGGCAGCTCGACACTGGACGTAGGGTGTTACTCCTCGGAGGCCCGAACCAGTATAAATCCTGTTGTCTCTTGTGCTAACCATCCGAGCCCGACGCACGATCGATAGAAATTTACTGTCCGGTGGTAGAGAACCCCGACAGTTGGCATGCCAGGTAGGGGCAGATTGTGTGTCTCGACGAACTTCACGGTGGATCGGATGGAGGGCCGCGGGTTTCGTTGACCCTGGGCCACCTTGCGCTTCGGCTCCCTCGGCCGTCTACACCGGGCTGGCGAGTCTGTCGGCATACTGCCCGGCCACCCGTCCCAACGCCTCGACGGGGCGGCGGGCGGCTTTCGTCGAGGCTTTCTCGACGAGACGATCATGGCCATGTTGGGGCCAAACCCAACACAGGAGTGTTTTAGGCTCGCCGCCTACTACCTCACCGACCTCGCCTTCGTGCAAGCGAGCCGCCGCCTGGGGAGTTCATGGAGCGGTCGCCATGTACCCCATGGACAGCCAGCCTCCGGGACGACCCGGTGACGCCTACGTCAACCACCACTGCTGACCGGCGCCGCCCGGCTCGCGAGGAGGCCCGAGGCTCGACGGCGTGACCGCGCGTGGTGTGCGTGGCGTCGGCTTCGAGCAGCTCCGACCCGGAGCCGGCACCACGTCACCGCGCCACAGACACCCAACGCAGGGCGCGCCTCGACGAACTCGCCGAGGCTAGACGCCAGCCCGACGAGGAGTTGGCCAACCTTCACCAGAACTCCTGGGAGGACCACGAGCCCCGCAACCGCAGCCGCCGCTGCCCCGCAGGTGGTCTCGGAGCGGGAGCGACGCCGCGAGGGAGACGGCGAGCAGGAGTGCCGCTGCCGCTGCCCACGCCCACCGACACCGCCGGCTCAAGGGCGCACGCGCGACAATGACTGACGTGCCAACGGAGGTGCGAACGTCGATGCCAACGCCGATGGTGACGCCCGCCGCGCTCTTGGGCGTCGCAGCCTACCTGCAGCCATGTTCTTCGCCCGAGGCAGCGACCTCCGAAGAAAGACGAGTGCGCCAGCAGCTCAAGGCGCTACTCGAAGCCGTGGCGGCACAACAAGCGGAGAGCTCGGCGCCGATGATCGGGCGTGGCGGCAGGGCACCGCGCACACGGCCCAAACCCGCCTCCCTCCCGGCATTAGGATCGCGGGAAAGGGGGTGGGGCGGCAGTGTTGACAGTCAAGAGCCGGCTCGGGCCTAACCGCGACGCCCGGAACACCATTGAGGCTCGCCGACAGGCTGGGAGTGTCGACCGCCACCGCGACAACCGCAACCGCCACGACGACCGAGGGCGCGGACGACGCTACGACAGCGATGACGACCGTGACCGCAGCTGGTCACCGAACCAGAGGGGCCCGCGAGCTTTTGGCTAGAGCGTCCGAGATGTGAGGTTCCCCTCGCGTTTCCGGGCTCTGACCAACGTACCCAGATACGACGGGGACACCAACCCCAACGTATGGCTCGAGGACTACCAGCTCGCGTGCGATGCGAGGGGAGCGACGGACGACCTCTTCATCATCAAGAACCTGCCGCTCTACCTTGGAGACTCCGCGCGGACATGGCTCGAGCACCCGCCCGACAGATCAAGGGCCGACTTGCGCGGGTCTGCGAAACTTCCAAGGCACGTACACACGCCTCGGCAAGCGGTGAGCGAGCTGCGCAAGCGGCGGGAGAGCTTGCGTGAGTACATCCGACGCTTCTCCAAGCGCTGCACCGAGCTTCCCGGCGCCACCGACAACGACGCCATCTCGGCGTTCCAGAACGGCACGACCTGCACCTCCCTCATCCACCGACTCGGACGCCGCATGCCGCGGACCATGCGGGAACTCTCGACATTGCGAGCAACCACGCGACGGACGGGAGGTGGTCGTAACGCCAACACCCTCGTGGGGAAGAAGGTCACGGACCATGGCGAGGGGACGTCCTCGCGCTTCAAGAAGAAGAAGAAGAACGACAAGCGCCGTCGCGACGACAACCTGGTCGCGGTCGGTCCGGCATGTCGCGCCCCAAGGGCAACCCGTCCAAGCCCGGTCTCCCAAAGGACCACTTCGAGAGGCTCCTGGACGCGCCGTGCCCACACCATGAGGTCCCCGTCAAGCATGCGCTCAAGGACTGCCGGCTGATCAAGAACTACGTCAACGGCACCCTCAAGCCAAGGGCGGCGGATCCACCCAAGAAGGCGGTGCCGCCTCCCGACAACGACGACGACGACGCGGGGGCTCAGTACCCAGGTGAAGATGGTGCGGTCCATATGATCTTCGACGGGTCCTAGGCACGACCCTCAAGGCGGCGCGGGAAGCTCATCCGATGAGAAGTTTTCAACGCCGACTCCGCGAAGCCGTCCTACCTAAAGTGGTCGGAGGTTCCGATAACCTTCGACCGCAAGGACCATCCCGACCATGTGCCCCAGCCGGGATCCTACCCACTAGTGGTAGCTCCTCTGTTCAAATCCAAACGGATCCACAAGGTCCTGATGGATGGAGGAAGCGGGATCAACGTGCTCTATGCGTCGACGCTTGACGACATGGGCATCCCACGATCCAGGCTGCGGCCGTCGACTGCGCCATTCCACGGGGTCGTCCCTGGAATGGAGGCGCTCCCCATCGGGTAGATCGATCTGCCCGTTACGTTCGGGGACCTGCGAAACTTTCGCACGAAAACCCTCACCTTCGAAGTGGTGGGGTTCTCGGGGACGTACCACGCCATCCTCGGGAGGCCGGCATACACGAAGTTTATGGCGTGCCCAACCATACACTGAAGCTGAAGATTCCCGGCCCGAAGGGGATCATCACAGTAGGGACTACGTATCAACGCGCATTCGAGTGCGACGCTGAGTGCTTTCGGTTTGCGGAGGCACTAATCCTGTCCGAGAGGCTCCACGCCGAGCCCCCATCCGAGGACCAGGATATCCCCGAGTCGTCCAAGCGAGCGCTCTTTCTTCGAGCCCGCCAAGGACGTCAAGGATGCGGCTGTCTCCGACGACGGCCAGACGCTCCGTGTCGGGACGGGCCGATCCTAAATAGGAAAGCGGCTGCCGACTTCCTCAAAGCGAACCTCGATGTGTTTGCATGGAAACCCTCCGACATGAAGGGGATCCCGAGAGAGGTTGCCGAGCACAAGTTAAACATCAAGCCGGGATCGAAACCGGTAAAGCAACGCCTTCGCCGCTTCAACGACGAGTAGTGCAAGGCGATCGGCGAGGAGATCAAAAAGCTCCTTAGTTCAGGGTTCATCCGAGAAGTATTCCACCCCGAGTGGCTTGCTAACCCTGTACTTGTAAAGAAGAAGAATAAGAAATGGAGGATGTGTGTTGACTACATGGGCCTTAACAAGGCATGTCCCAAGGATCCATTTCCTTTGCCTCGCATAGATCAGGTAGTCGATTCGGGGGAGCGCGAAACCCTCTGCTTTTCTCGATGCATACGGGTACCACCAGATAGCAATGTGCATAGCGGACTAACTCGCAACCTCGTTCATCACTCCGTTTGGCGTGTACTGCTACAAGACGATGCCTTTTGGGCTCAAAAATTCGGGCGCAACGTTTCAGAGATGCATGCAATGTGTCTTCGGCGAATTGATAGGGCGCATCATCGAGGCGTACATCGACGACATCGTGGTCAAGTCGAGGAAGACTGGCGATCTGGTCCCCGACCTCACTGAGGTCTTCGCGAAGCTAAGACAGCATGAGGTGAAGCTAAACCCCGAGAAGTGCGTTTTCGGGGTCCCAAGGGGCATGCTCCTTGGCTTTGTCGTGTCGGAACGCGGCATTGAAGCGAACCCCGAGAAGATCTCAGCCATCACGGACATGGGGCCGATCAAGAACTTGAAAGGCGTACAGTGTGTCACAGGCTGCCTCGCAGCTCTGAGTCGATTCATAGCACGACTCAGAGAATGCAGTTTGCCGTTGTACAAGCTGATGAAGAAATCTGACCACTTTTCGTGGACCCCCGAGGCACAAGAGGCGCTCGACTCCCTCAAGAACATGCTGAAGAGCCCGCCGATCCTCACAGCTCCGACACCTGAAGAGCCGATGCTCCTGTACATCACCGCGACAACCTAGGTGGTCAGTGCTGTGCTGGTGGTTGAACGAGAAGAGCCCGGAAGGTCACAAAAGGTGCAGCGCCCAGTGTACTTCGTCAGCGAGGTACTCTCCAACTCCAAGACGCGATACTTGCAAATGCAGAAGCTCGTATATGCTGTCTTGATGACCAAGCGCAAGCTCTGACACTACTTCGACGCACACCCCATCACCGTGGTGTCCAAGTACCCGCCCGGGGAGGTCATCCAGAACCCCGAGGCTGAAGGGAGGATAGCCAAGTGGGCACTCGAGTTGATGGGGCAGAACATATCGTATGCACCTCGCAGCGCCATCAAGTCCCAAGTGCTCGTGGATTTCGTTGCTGAGTGGACGGAGATTCAGACTCCACCGGCACCGATCGAACACGAGACGTGGATCATGTACTTCGACGGCTCGGTCATGAAGGAAGGAGCGGGTGTAGGCCTTGTCTTCATCTCACCCCTGGGCGTGCGCATGGAGTACATGGTCCGACTACATTTCCGAGCCTCCAACAACGTCGCCGAGTGCGAAGCACTCATCAATGGCCTCCGAATAGCTGTTGAGCTCGGGATCCGTCACCTCGAAGTCAGGGGAGATTCCGAGCTGGTCGTGGACCAAGTCATGAAGGAAAAGAACTGCGTGGACCCTAAGATGGCGGCATACTGCTAGGCTGTACGCGACCTGGAAGGCAAGTTCCACGGACTCGAGCCATCACGTCCGCGCGACTACAACAAAGCCGCCGACGTACTCACCAAGACTGCATCAAGTCGAAAGCCGGTGCCGCACGGGGTCTTCGTGAGTGACCAACACGCGCCCTCTGTGCGAGTAGAGGGGAGAAGCCACCCGAACATTGAAGAACCAGAAGTCATGGCGATCAAGCAACCGCCCGAGCTGAACCTTGAAGATCCCGACTGGCGTTTTCCTATCCTCGAGTGGCTTGTCGAAGGAAAGCTTCCCTCCGGCCAGACGGAGGCTCGACGCATCGCACGGCGAGCAAAGGCGTTCGTCCTCATCGAGGGCAAGCTTTACAAGCGGGGAGCCGCGGGCATACTCATGCGGTGCATCCTCGGAGATCAAGGTCGGGAGCTGCTACGCGAGATTCATGCCGGCACGTGCGGTCATCACGCGGGCCCGAGAACACTTGTCGGGAAAGCTTTCTGACAAGGGTTCTACTGGCCCACAGCGGTGGCGGACTCCAAGGACATTGTGCGCCGCTGCAAGGGGTGCCAATTCTACGCTCGACAGACTCACCTCCCGGCGCAAGCTCTCCAAACTATCCCCATCACATGGCCCTTCGCCGTGTGGCACCTGGACATGGTGGGGCCGCTCGACAAGCGCCCGGGGGCTTCACGCACCTTCTCGTTGCGGTCGACAAGTTTTCCAAATGGATTGAGGCACGGCCCATCGTGAATGTCCGCTCCGAGGAAGCTGTGTCTTTCTTCACCGACATCATCTACCGCTTCGGCATACCCAACACGATCATCAACAAGCGGCACCCAGTTCACGGGGAAGAAATTCCTCAACTTCTGCGACGACAACAACATTCGCGTGGACTGGTCTGCCGTGGCGCACCCGAAGACGAACGGCCAAGTCAAAAGGGCAAACGGTATGATCTTGCAAGGACTAAAGCCTTGCATCTTCAAGCGTCTCGAGAAGTTCCGAGCGAGGTGGGTGGCCGAGCTACCGTCCGTGCTATGGAGCCTGCGCACCACGCCGTGTCAGGCGATGGGTTTCACCCCTTTCTTCATGGTGCACAGCTCGGAGGCGGTCCTACCGATGGATATCGACTACGGCAGCCCACGGGTATGAGCCTACACCGAGAAGGCAACCAGGTCGCGCTTGAGGATGCGATCGACCAGCTCGACGAGGCGCGAGATGTGGCGCTACTGCGCTGTGCCAAGTACCAACAAGCTCTACGACGCTACCATGAGCGCAACATGCGCCCTCGCGAGTTCCACGTCGGGGACCTGGTCCTCCAACGAGTTCAAGGTAGCAAGGATCGACACAAGCTCGCACCACCTTGGGAGGGGCCGTTCATCGTCCACCAGGTGCTCCGACCCGGAACGTACAAGATCCAATACGAGGACGGACGAGTCGTCTCCAACGCATGGAACATCGAACACCTGCGGCCATTTTACCCTTGAGTAACTATTCAAATCTTATACATCGATGAATAAATGTCGCATGCTTCGTTTACATGTCTATAAGTTCGAAAAACTTCTCGATTGCCATGTTTATGAATATGCGACTCCCTTGAAGGTCGAGAGCGAGCGACCACTGCACTGCAGACGCTCCCCTACTGGGCTACCAGGCACGATGCCCTCCTTCCGTTTTTTACGATTTTTCAAAAAAATCCCGACAACTATGCCGTGACCAATCGCACGAGGGAAAGGTCTTTTGATGGAAAGCTTGACCTTGCGAGAAGTAAAGACGACGACCTGCGTGGGACGAGACGTTGCTGCTCGTTCAAAGTTCCTAGCACCTACGCCTCCACGGCTACGGTGCGAAGACTTGCGGGCACAGCTTGAGTTCTCAAGCCTCTGTCCGACCTCTTTTCAAAAGCATTCAAGTGACCGCCTAGACTTCGGTCTAAAACAACTTTCATGACAAAACCGCGCAAGGTTACCTCTCGAACTCCCAAGTTCTCGGGCTGAGCAGTGGACGCTCTTAGCGGGTCGAGAAGGCTGAGCTTCCCGACTCCTACGCCTCCGTGGCTCCAGAGTAGAGCTTGGTCGTCTCGAGTTCCTAAGGTCACTACTGCGTTATGACAATGACCGGCGCTTTGGGAGCGTTTGGTCAACATTTCAATAAGTTCTCAACAGCGACTTCGTGAGCGTTGCGAATGAACTATTCTTATTGTTACATGCAATTGAAATGATACATCTAAGCTGGGCGCCTTCGGGTCTTGATGCATTTTACGGCGGCTCCAGATCCTTGGCGGCGTCGGCCATGTCGCTGGCGAGGCGTAGTCTTCCTCGAGGCTGTCGCGCGTCCGGAGATGCCGGGGCCCAACCACCAGCGCATGTGGTCCAGCCCACGTAATGCGACTCGAACATGTTGAGCACCCGGTGCACCGCCCTTCGAGCCGTCGGCCGACCAGCTCCCTGATCACCTCCGGGAGGCGTCCGACCTCTTCAATGAGCTTGTTGGGCGACACCAGCCCGAGGGATACGCCGAGCCCGATCATGACTACACCAACGGCTCTCGCGAGTTTGGCGAGGTCCTCAATGTTCGCCTTGCGGGCATCCTCCGACTCACGCCGGGCGTTCCTGGCCCGACTCAGCTCGACCGCGACTTGCTCTCGAGCCATCTGAGACTGCTCAAGCTCGGCTCTGGTCTCTGAAGAAAACAAAGGGATGGATGTGTCACGACAAACTCGAAGGAAAGGCAAGAACGGAATCAAGACGCTGTGCTTACTCTCGAGCTGCTCCGACAGCCGCTCGATCGAGCCATCCTCTCGATGACCTTGAGCAGGGCGGTGTTCAGCTCCTGCGTTTTCTCTGTCAGCTTCGCGGTCATCCTAGCGCGGTACACGCGCATCCCTGGAGCACGAGAAGACAAGTCAGTACAAACAAAGAACAAGCAAGAAGCAAGGGCTGCGAGAAGAGGAGTCTGTCCGGCTCACCGTTGAGGTCTTGCGACAACTTGGAGTTGTCTTCTCGCAGCCGCGTCGCCTCCTCGGAGACCACCTGGAGCTGGTTGGTCACCTCGGAGAACTGGTGATTGGCCGTCGAGAGGTCCGCTCCGGTGGCGGCCAGGTCCCTCTCGACCTCCGCCACCTTCGCCTCAAGTGCCGCCTTCTCTCGAGCTGCGATCTGGGCGGCGTTCCGGGCAGTAGCCTCGGCAGCGGTGGCGGCGGTGGTGGCCTTCTCGGCGGCTTCGTTGGCGGACGTCGTGGCGGTCCGCAGCCTCTCGATCTCTGCCTCGGCCTGAGCCAACCTCGTCGCCAAGGCGTCCCGCTCCGTCGTGGCAGTAGCGGCGGCGGACTGTGCAGCCGTGGCGCGGTCCTCCGCGGACTGTTTGGCGGCATCGAGTGTCGTCCTCGCCGTCGCCTCGCTCGCCACCGCAGCAGCAGCAGCCACGCGGGCGACCATCAGCTGCATCTCTAGCTGGGCTCTCTGCGCGGAGCTCACTGACCGCGCGCGCTCTCCTCCGACCAGACGTCGCGAGTGTCTGCCCCGAACGAGGAAGACATCAACTACACATATTGGAAAAACAGAGGAAATTGAAGGAGGGCCGCCGCGTCAAGAGAACTTACCGTCGTCGCGGGAAGAATATGCTCGTCAAACGCGCGGCGTGCCCACGTCAACCCGCGCTCGAGAGTATTGCAAGCCGCGAACTCCTCATCCTCCTCGGTGTCATCACCTGCCTTGAAGGCGGCCGCCCACGAGAAGTGAGTGAGGTCGAGTCCGGAGTCACTCTCAGGGGCTCAGCAGGGTCAGCCTCCCCCTCAGTCTCTTGGATCTCTGGGGAGGTGGTCCTCTCCATGCTCTCGAGGGCATCACGCTCCTGTGGGGCAGCGGGGGGTGGGCTCGCCGTGGGTACCACCTCGTCGACAGGGGCGGCGGGCCGAAGAGACGACGACGACTCCGCCACCTCGGCCCGCTCTGGTCCGCTCCGCGGTCGGCGAGGCGCAACCGCGGTGACTACGGCGCTACGCAGACCCCCAAGGGCCTCCTCGCCGCTTGACATCTCCGCCCGGCGGCGCGGTTGCTCCACCGCGATAGCGCCCGGCACGGGATCTCCACCGGCTGACGTCGCCACTTCAGCAGAGTTTGTAGCCGCAGACGCTGCAGCCTCGGGGACCTCGACCTCCGACTCCACCGGGTCGGCCAGCATGCGCTCCAGCACAGCCCCGAAGATGTCCCGGTCGTTGCTCGGGAGCTCGGTGGTGTCAAGATCAATTACATCGGTTGAGGTGAGGCGATGACGCCGACGCTTCCGTCATTCCCCCACTCGCCAACGCTGTCGTGAGTACCGGAGTCTCTGACACCGTCGGTGTGGCAGCCTCATGGTCCCTGGACGGCGGAGGCAGAGGTGCGGTTTGCTCGGCGCGCACCATCACGACGTCTGCCGCCGCCCGGCGGCCCCGCGGCTCGACACCGCTGAAACGGCAGCCTCTCGACCGCCTCCCCGCGAGTTGACGGCACCTACTGACGGTGGTGGCGTCACCCGCTCCACCACCTCGGTGGCCACGACCAGCCCGCTCCGGGCCTGCTCCGCCAAAGGTTCGGCGCAGGGAGGAAGGGAGTGGGGCTCGAAAGGAGGGCCACGCGCGCTTAGCGCCACGCGCGCTTAGCGCCACGCGCTTAGCGCCGCAGCGCAGGCGCTGAGGCTAAGCCCGTGTCGGCTGCAAAAAGCCAAGGCAGAGGTTGAAAGGCGAACAAGACGAAAAATTCAAGACGACAAGAACACCTAGGGCAGGAGCTTACATTCTAGAGCTGACGCGGGCCCTCTTCACCGGCCGGTCCGACGAAGCCCTCGCCGGGCTGTTCGCTTGGCCCCAACCGACTCGGGAGCTGGTCCACTTCCCCCCGCTGGCTCAAGAGCGGCGCTGCGCTCTCTTGACGACTCGGGGACTGTCCCACCGACCTCTGCCGCGTCGGAGGCCGGTCCCTGACCCCCGCTGGCGGAGAGGGAAACATGCACGTCCAGGGCTCCGCCGCCTCGGATGACCAAAGATTGGAGGCACCGTGGGGCAGCGCTCGTGTCCGCCCGTGGCGCGATTCGATGTCGACGCGACGGCGTCGATCTCACTTGACGGACGCCTCTGCAGGAGTCCGAGTCCGGACGGTCGGAGCCGTCGAAGAGATGGCGGGACGAGGCCTCATGCTCCACCGACCGCCTAGGAGGATCGTCCCGGCGAGGCAGGTCCCTCCGCCCCTCGGAGGCGCCTGGGCCACCAGATGCCGCATGTGAGCGGGTCACCCGCTGGTCTTCTCGGACGGGACGGGCACCCGACCTCGAGCTTGAGCCCGCGCCTTTCTCGCGGGAGGTGGGCTCCGGCCGCCGCGAGTCTCACCGCGGGTGGCGAGTGTGGGCGACCCGACATGTCACTCGATCGGCCGGTCTGGGTTCGTCACCGCTCCACGCCGGCTCCGGTGACGGATCTTCATCAGAGGAGACGTCGCACTCCCCCGCCTTGCACTGCTTGATGCGGCCATCGTTCCGATCGTGCTTGGCGGTCTCCTGCGCCTTGTGCTGTGCCTTATGCGCAGCCCGCCGCTTCTCTGTGGCTGCCTGGTTCCGCTTGAAGATCACCTCCTCCGGGAGAGGCGCCTTCGCCGGCACGAGGTGCGCGCACTTCAACTGCAAAAACAAGGAGCGGGCAAGTCAGCGATCATCAGAAGTCTCCGAGAAGATCGCCACCAGTCCAAAAAGCCAAGTTTACAAGGAACTTGTCGAGAGAAGGAACAACTCACCAATTTTTCAGTCTCCCTGTTGGGGAGCATTGGAAGAAGCGGGCGCGCGTGAAGGTCGACTTCCCGATCGCCAACGCCACGCGGCGCTGGATCTCGTTCGGCGACGGGAAGGCGGGCACGGTCATGGTCCCCGTCCAGGGGGCTCTGTCGGCCGTCATCTCGCAGAGACGCAGCGGCCGTCTCGAGGCGGCGTCCCGTAATCGACCAATGACGGTCGCCAGGGTGACCCCGGCCTCTCGGAGGCGGGTCAGCACCGCCCAGTGGTTCTTGAGCATCTTCTCCTGCTCCGCCTTCGGGGGACCGTCGGTCCAATTCCTCCGCGCCTGCCCGATGGAGTTCCCGGTGAACGCCGCACGCGAACTGGGTTCCCTCGTAGAACCACCCCTTGTGCCAGCCACTGTTCGAGCTGGTCAATGAGGACGGGATGTAGCTGTCGCCCCGACCCTGCTTCATCCGAAGGTTGGCGCAGCCGATCGTCGCCGCCTTGGAGCCATCCTTCAAGCATGCGAACATGAAGAAGTACTTGAAAAGGTGCCAGTGGGCACTTATCCCCAAGTACCCCTCGCACATCACCTCAAATGCCGCCATCCGGGATCTTTCGGATTGAGGTCTGGTGGCCCGTACTCGTAAAGGACCGCCCGTGATGAACGCCGGCGGGATGGAGAAGCTTGCGCTCGTGGAAGGCCACCGAATGAGGCGGCGTACCCTTGAGCGGGCGGCGCGACGGACTCCTCCCGAGGCACCTTCCCTCGCAGCGCGGTGAGTGGAGGAGGCATCGGCCTCGACAAGATGGCGCAACATCTCGCGGGACACATTGGACGCGTCCGATTCGACATGGCGAGCCTTCGGCAGGCAGCGGTGCGGCGGTGGTGGTGTTGCGGCGCAAAGGCGAAGAGCGGGATGCAAAGGCGAAGGAAGAAGGCGTGATGCTCACTAACTCTTATTTTATGCATCAACAATACATGAAAAAAGGACCAAAAGATAAATCAACGATAGTATAGGGCCTTGGACTAATGAATTCCACGAGTTTTGGTGAATTATATATTTTCGGGGACTATTAGGAAAATCGAAAAGAATGAATTCTAGAAGGCTCGAAGGCTCGAACTCAGCAGTGGGCTCCCGGAAAATCGCATCTAGAAGGGACAAGAGGCCCACACGAAGGCAGCCGGCCAGGCCCGGCCCAGCCGAGCCGACCCGGCCAGTGGGGAGGCCGATCGGGCCCCCTCCGCCTCTTAGGGTTAATCAAAACCACTTGTTTAGGTCGGTTTGATCCTACGGCAACGGATTATCCTCAGACTATATAAGCAACCCCTGCACCCCCGGGGCATGGGATGCATCTCTCGTAAGATCATCATCATCAGGCCAAGACAGGAGAAGAAGAGGATACATCAGAGATAGGATAGCTACTTCATAGTTCAAGATCTAATTTCTAGATCAAGAACCTAGTTCTAGATAGAGTCGATTCGAGTAGAGTTGAGCTTTAAACTCAGATTCGAGTTATCAAGATTCAGTTCTTATATTGTTTCTCAATGACTTTATGCTATTTCAATATTATGTGTGCAATTGCTAAGTTCTTACTTTATTCTAGTAGTATATTTGATATAGTCATGATTAAAGATAAGTCTACGCACTTATTCGTAGAGCTCCTAGTATTTTACGCGCGTATGCTAGGTAGTAGAAAGTATGTAAGCATGGTGCTTAGATATAATTTACTTGTGGATTCACCTTATACTCCGGGTCGTGTGGTAGATCGTGGGCGTGACAGGCCTATTGAGTCCTTTGTAGTCCACCCCCCGAGTGTAAGACTAGTCGAACAATGGTTCTTGGGAAGATCAAGTTTCGTCCTTGATTCTCTTGGGTAATCTTCGGGGTGTTCACGCTTATCCATGACTATGCTATATATGATGATATGCTACATTAGAATAGATGAACAAACTCAGTCTTTGTATGCTATATAGAATTGTCTCTCTTAAGTAAATCCAATTCTAATCTAGACTAGGAATAGTTTATGCTATGCTCCACATGTGCCTCTGCCTGTCTATTTATCATTACTTTATTATTTAGCTTACCCCTGTTAAAGTATGTGCCATTCCATCAAAGTCCATAAAGTAATCTATTGCCATCCCTATGTCTGTTGTTACATCCATCCATCTTCCCTGTGGATACGATATTTTAAAACCCATCACCTCGGGTGAAATGCTCACCGGTATCCGTGTGCTTGCGGATTATCTATCATAATATTTCTGTAGGCTCTTATACCAATCACGTTTCTTGCGCTATTGCTTAGAATAGTTTCTAGATCCATTCTTTGGAAATTGCGTTAAGAATTGTCAACAAAAACGAGGGAGTAAAGTCCCAAATCTACGGCCGACACGCGGTTAAAAAGGGAGGAGCATGGTTGCTCGCCTTGAATGCCGGGCCCGCCGCTGGCGCCGAACGTCCGCCGCTGCGGCGCTGCGTGCCCGGCGTGATAGGCGCCCACCCGTGTGACGCCTCGATTCCAGCAGAGCCCGGGAACCTGCGTCATCACTGCTCGGTCATTTCAAATCATCTCGTCCGTTACAACAGCTGGGACGCTCACGCCTCCCGCATCATCCGCATCAACCGCGTCGACCACGTCGTCCACGACGCCCACGACTACCCCAACGAAACTATTTGGGGCCACAACGACAATAATGAAGCTTAAAAGCCCGCAAGCGAGTCTACAACTCACTCGCGGGCTCGGGGGCTACATCCGGCGGATGCGCTCACGCGCACCCACCGGGAAGACCAAGAACAAGAATCAACACCAGGCCTTCTCAATCGAGCACATGCGCGAAGTCCTTGACTCCTCTCGTGCTCGGGGAGCTCTTGACGAGGGCCCAGATTAGGGCCCCCTTTGACGGCGAGATAATTTCTCTTGAGGAGGAGTCTTCTGACACCATTGACAACGTGAAGGCCAAGATTCAAGACGAGGAGGACTAAGGACCCCTGTCAAGACCATCACTGGCAAGACGTCCTGTTCCCGACTAGTTGGGGGCTTCTCCACCGCCTAGGAACACCCTCCGACAAGTCTCCACCTCGCACGACGAGTCTCTGCCTCGCACGACGAGTCTCCGCTCGCACGACAAGTCTCCGCCTCGCACGAGCAGCCTCCGCCTCCGACTAAGGCGCAAGCCACACCAGGTGGCTCGATCCCGGGGCGTGAGCACCTCTACCACGACGCGTGGGGGACCAGTTCCCCATGCCATGCAAATGCACCAGCTGGCGGCGGCCGCAGCCTCGACAGAGCCTTAATGCGGCTCTGCCCAGCTACGCAGCCGTCAAATCGCCATCATCTCCAACCCTGCAGCACGCAAACTCCGCCCAAGGCACTCAAACACCCCCTACGGCGAGCTCAAGCCTACGACTAGGCCTTAACGTGGCAGGATCACTCTGCGCTCGGACGGACTGAGTCGTCGCCAAACTACTCGGAGAAAGCGCCAGGCGTCCCGGAATGAACAGCTCCGCCCGGCCACGCGGTGGTTTCTACGACAACGCAATGCGGCTCCACTTCAATGCGTCCTGGCGGACAGTGATGCACGAAAGGACATCCCAGCAACCAAGCACTGTAACTCTTATCTCATTCCCCTTTTTGCCCCTCCCCTTGCGTCTATAAAAGGGAGAGGAGGGCAGCCGTCACAGGGGTTGGTGAGCCGACGAACCGAACACTCGTTCTAAGGGACTTGGGCACGACACCCTCTCCCGACCAGTTTGTAACCCCTACTACAAACAACCCTAACACGGGAACACGGCAGCTCGACACTGGACGTAGGGTGTTACTCCTCAGAGGCCCGAACCAGTATAAATCCAGTTGTCTCTTGTGCTAACCATCCGAGCCCAATGCACGATCGATAGAAATTTACTGTCCGGCGTGTAGAGAACCCCGACACTTAGTGAGCACTCAAGTCTAAGTGGCTTGAGGGGGAGCAAAAGTTTTTGTGAGTGCTCCAACGTGGATTAGGGAGAAGCGTCAACTTCTCGATACCACGGGAAAAAATCGGTTGTCTCGTGTCCTCTCTTTCTACCTTATTGCACTTATTTCCTCATTTACTTTCAGCTCTTAAGTTTTTTTGCTCTTGTTTCCCTCTAGTTTGCTTTGCTTGTTGCATTTCTTGAGTTTCCTTGCTCTTGTTTCCCTCTAGTTTGCTTTGCTTGTTGCATTTCTTGACTAGAGTGCTTTTCTCGTTAGTGTGAATATTGCTAAGGAACTTTGTTGTTAGTGTGCTTAGTTGGTAGGAAGAAACCTTTTTAGATGGGCAACACTAGAGATATAGGTTAAGGTTTACTTCTTGTACTAGAAATTTGAAGAAGGCCCATATTCAACCCCTTCTATAGGCCATCGATCCTACAGGTACCCGAGCCTTGGGTCCACAAGCCGGTCGATCTCGTAGCACTGTATCATGTTCACAGCGAGGTTGGCCAGGTTCACGTCGGCGCCGGCTCGGTTCATGTCCACCGCCGGCTTGGAGGAGATGAGGCTCGACGAGCACGTCGCCGAAGCTGTAGACGTCGCTCTTGTCGGTGAGCTGGTAGCACTGGTGGTACTGGTACATGGGGTCGATGTACCCTGGCGTGCCCTGCGGCGCCGTGGACACGTGCGTGGCGTGCGCCGGGAACAGCCGGGACAGCCCGAAGTCGGCCACCTTCACGTGGAACGCCGCGTCGAGGAGGATGTTGTTGGTCTTGACGTCGCGGTGCACCACCTGGTGCGGCTCGACGGCGTGGAGGTACTCCACCGCGCTCGCCGTCTCGACGGCGATGGCGAGGCGGACGGGCCACGGGAGCGGCGCGCCGGGCGCGTGGCGTGGCGCGCCCGCCACCGTGGAGGTGGTCGGCGGCGTGCGCCGTTGGGGACGAACTCGTAGACGAGGAGCAGGTCTTGGCTGCTCCGCGGCCAGCTGCAGCCGTATAGCGTGACGAGGTTTGGGTGGCGGAGGCGCGACAGGATCTCCACCTCGTTCTGGAACTGCTCCACGCTCTTGTAACTGTTCTTGTACAGGCGCTTGACCGCCACCACGCCGCCGTCGCGCAGAGTGCCTTTGTACACCGTGCCGAAGCCGCCGACGCCGAGCTCGCGGTCGTCGCTGAAGCCGTCGGTGGCCTCGTCGAGCTCCTCGTAGGTGAAGATGTGCGTGCGCGGCAAGCTGGTCATGCTGAACTCCTTCCTGAGGGATGCCAATGGCGTCCCGTCACGGATGAGGCCGGCCAGTGACGCAGATCGTTTCCGCTTCCTGCGCTTGTGCAGCGTGATCACAAGGGACAGAGCGGCCAGTATGATCAGGAACACAAGGGCTGCTGCAACTCCTGCTTGTCACAGAGATTGAACACCCAAAGGATAATAACGTCACGTGTCAGTATATAGAGTAGTATGCTTAATTTCGTTTTAGACAAAGGATGGGCATGCAAGTGCAGTGAGGGTTGATTTAATTTACTGATAATGAAGCTGTAATTACCTGACCCGATTTTGATTATTTGTCGAGTACCTGCAGAGAACAAATCACCTTAATTAGTACAAGAAATAAAGTAGCATAATGATCCTGAAAATCAAGAACGAGGATGCACTTTAATCTACCTAAGGCTAAGTCCAACAAGACAATGCAAAATAAGAGAGGCATTGGGGATTTTGCCTTGCGCACAGTGTTTGGCTTCACAACATAAAATATCCCGTCTCCAACAGATGCACAGGCAAAGGCAAACGAATCCCCTCCCTCCCCTCCCGATCCCTCTCTCCCGCTGCCGGCGCCGCCCCTCCCGCCGCCCACCTCCTCCAGTCTCCCCAGGCGACGAGCTCGAGGGGCCATCCTCCACTCAGCTGCCCCTGCGCTGGCTGTAGGAGGAGCTGCTGCGGAGCCGGCGGAGCAGCGAGCCACCGCTGCTCGCCCCTCGCCGCCGCCGGCGGGAGAGGGGCGCGGTCGCGACCGCAAGTGGAGGACGCGGCGGCGGGCGGCGCGGGAGGGGGGCGAGTCGGACGGCATCGGGCTGCCGCGTCGAGCTCCAGCACGACCGAATCGAGTTCTCCAACACGCAGGAGCCGGGTGCGCTCGAGGGCGCGGCGACGTCGTCGCGAGGGCGGCTTGGTGCGGCTGTGCGGGAGCGGGAGGGCGTGCAGGAGCTCGAGGGCGCGGCGACGCGAGAGCCCCGGCCCGCCCAACTCGCTGCCACCCCACGCGTCGTCCAACGCGCGGCGCCGCCGCTGCTTGCTCCGCTTCCCCTGCGTGTCGCCGCTCGCCCATCAAATGCATTCGAGGAGAGAGGGCATCCATTTTTAGCTCGCCTCTCTCCTCAGAGGGAAAAATGCCTCCTGCTTTGCCTTCTCTGTTGGAGAAGAAAAACGTGTGCACAGTAGCGATTGGTGAGACATTTTTGCTTTTGCCTACTGCTGTTGGAGTCAGCCTAACAATGATCAGGACAAATGTTACACGTCCATGCCTTGGAAGAACAATGTCAAAGTATCTAATTGTATGCTCACTTTTGTAAAATTCAAGTACTTCACTTATCTGAACTGCTATTGAATATTTGGACACTTTTACTGAACGTTAGTAATTTCTGTGTCACTCTCGCACTATTTGTAGTCCATGATCCTAATCAGTGGTGAGACCATCTCCAGGAGATGCTGCATCGCATGCTGCAACTGCAAAATGCAGAATTTCTAGCAACTGTAGCCGCTACAGCAGCTGCTGCAGCCCTTTCTTCATTTTGCGCATGCCCTCCTTCCGTTCCCCGTGGGCAGGGATTCTCTCTCCTTTCTTCATCTCCTTTCTTCCAATTGCCGCGCTCTCTCTCCTCCTGCACGCCTCCCAGCGGCCAGCGCCACCACCTCCCCTGCTTCCTCCTTCCCCAGGCCGGCGGCGCTCTTCCCCTGCTCTCTCCCTCTCCCGCGCAGCCATCTCCCCTGCTCCCTCCCTCCCAAGGCCGACGGCGCCGTCGCAGCGAGCCTCACGTGGATCTGCGCCGGCGAGGTCAGCCCGCGACAGCTCCGGCGCGAGCTTCTCCTCCTCCACCGCCGGCTGCACCAGGCGAGCCAGCGAGTTGCGGCGGCCTCGCCCCCTGCGGCGGAGTTTTTGGTGTGGTTGGCGCGGGCCCAGGCGGCGACGCGCGCGGCGTCCCGCACGGTGGTGCTCCTCGCCCTCGGATCTGGACGCAAGGCGGCGGCCCGGCCGGTGTCTCCCCCGGCTGCAGATCCGGCGACCTCCTCCCCACCTCTTCCTCGATTCGCGACCGCGGCGCCCTCCTCTCGATCCGCGGCCCAGGCGGCAGCGGCCATCTCCTCGAGGAAGCCGTGGCGGCGATGACCGGGGCGCGCGTGGCCGCCGTCTTTTCCGACCCTTTCGTCCTCTCCCCGGACGTGAAGCTTCAGCGCCGCCGCCGTGTCCCGCTGCTGACATCCCGCTGCCGGCTGTCCCCGAATCGCACCAGACGAGCTCATCCACCGGGGAGCGGCGGCAGGTCCCCTCGCGTGGCGGAATCCAGGGGCCGGCTGGAAGCAACTGCCGGAGCATTATGCACAAGGGGAATGGCGTGCTTCTGGAGTGCGAGATATCGTCCTTTCTCTCTCCTTCTCTCAAAGCGTTCTTTTGCGATGAGGTTGCGATGTTGCCGGAGATGGTCTGAACCTTTTTCTAAAGCAGGTGCTTTGTCATTGAAGACTAGAAGTGCAGCTTTTGATAGGGATGGCTAGATGGTAATAGAGTACTACTGTGCATCAGTAGGGACAGCAGAGAAAGAACACTGATAAAGGGTATGTTTAGAAGCCCAACTTCCCCAAAATTCACTATGCAAAAAGAAGATTCATCACATCAAACATCACATCAAAAATGCCGACACATGCGTAAGTACTTAAATGTAGATGAAATCAAAAACTAATTACACAGTTTGGATGTACTTTGCGAGGTGAATATTTTGAGCCTAGTTAGGCCATGGTAGGATAATATTTACCACAAACAAACGAAAAGTGCTACAACACTTTTCAGTTCGGAATAGTGCTTTTCAGCCTAAAATCCATGCAAAATTCAGAATTTTGCATCCCAATTCAGAGAACTACAAAGACCGAATTGGACAATGTGAGATTGTAGTCCTACTACATCAGTAGGGACATCAATAGAGTACTACTGTGCATCAGTAGGCCTGAGGCACCGTTTAGTTCATGAAATTTTGGGTGAAAGTGGTGAAATTTTTTTATTGGGAAACCTGTTCTGTGAGAGGTGGCACGGTCTGCGATGCGAAAAATTTGGAGACTTTTGACGTTCCAACAATCTGTAGCATTCACTTGTAACCTGATACATCAAGCGTGCAAAGCAGGAAGCGACCAAAATGTTGGTTTGGAAAAAGAAGAACATGACAGCATTATTGTGCTTGAGGATATTCCTCTGCTTGACCTTGCCCTGCACGGCAGGTCAATAGTTGCAGGAAATATCTAATGAAAAAGAATTGGCAACCTTTCCATGGAAGACCGGGGGGAAGACTTGCAGCTGCAGATCAGGTACTTTTGTACAGTGTATGTGGACTAGGTGTGTTTAGTTCTCTGAACTGGGATGCAAAATTCTGGATTTTGCACGGATTTTGGGCGGAAAAGTACTGTTCCGAACTGAAAAGCACTATAGCACTTTTCGTTTGTTTGTGGTAAATATTATCCTACCATGGCCTAACTAGGCTCAAAAGATTCGTCTCGCAAAGTACATCCAAACTGTAATTATTTTTTATTTCATCTATATTTAGTACTCCATGCATGTGCCGGTATTTTTGATATGATAGGAAATCTTCTTTTTGCATAGTGAATTTTGGGAGAAGTTGAGATTCTAAACACACCCTTGAGTCAAGTCTTTGTCTCCAGCTGGATCTCATATATTATTTAATGGAGAGCACAGGTGTACAGTGATCAAGTCACTTTCAGGTTATTACTTACCCCGTTCCCTAATCTGAAAGCATCACTTACTAAGGGTGTGTTTAGTTCTCTGAAGTGGGATGCAAAATTCTGGATTTTGCACGAATTTTGGGTTGTAAAACACTATTCTGAACTGAAAAGCATTGTAGCATTTTTCGTTTGTTTGTGGTGAATATTGTCCTACCATGGCCTA
The DNA here is from genome assembly GCA_022644695.1 of Cenchrus purpureus. Classification (NCBI taxonomy): domain Eukaryota; kingdom Viridiplantae; phylum Streptophyta; class Magnoliopsida; order Poales; family Poaceae; genus Cenchrus; species Cenchrus purpureus. The sequence continues at coordinate 17,745,482 of CP053466.1, forward strand.
ACTAGGCTCAAAAGAGTCGTCTCGCAAAGTACATCCAAACTGTGTAATTAGTTTTTGATTTCATCTACATTTAGTACTCCATCCATGTGTCGACATTTTTGATGTGATGTTTGATGTGACGAGAAATCTTCTTTTTGCTTAGTAAATTTTGGGGAATCTTCTTTTTGACCAAACTGTGATATTTGATGTGATGGAGAATCTTCTCGCAAAACACGCCCTAATTTACTACTGCTCCGGTCACCCGCTATGCGTATTAGTCAGGAAATTAAACAAGATCAGGCATATGGTTGGACCAAACGGCCTGACAAAAAAGGTTGATTGGCGCCACACAACCGAATGCACAGGATGGTGAACACAGCATGCATGGCTGTGACTGGCCGCTCCCCGTTGACCGTTGAGCAAAAGGGTTGCTAATTTGCTTGTAGGAACCACTTGCTAAGGTTTATTAGCGCTAAGGTCATACGAGCACAACACTCTGCCACTAGTTCAAAGTTCCAAGCGTAGCTGCGTAGGAACTGACCATTTCAAGGTCCAATTGTGGCTGCCTAGATTAGTCAAAGGGGGATAAGTTGTTGCATTTTAGCTCGAGGCTGCATATGCGTCTGAATTTTAGCTGCCTTTGTTTTCAAAGCAAAAAAAGGAACCTTTGATTGTTTTTTCCTTTCTAGCATCAAATGCACAACCTAAATAACCAACGTTTGTTTGAAGTTACTCTGGGCTCTGGGCCTCTGGAAATTCTTTAAACTTCTCTAATGCGGAATACTGGAATCACAAAAGAAAGGTCGGGCTCTGGCTACACAGAAATGACAATATATTGCTGTATTGCTTATCAGAATTCATAAGTAGAGCCAATAGATGCTGCTTACCACGAGAATTTCGGCAGGGCTTCCCGTCGGGGTAGATGCACAGGAACGAGAGCTCGACGAACCTGCACTCCCCGCCGCGCCCCCTGCACAAAGCGCACTCTGCCTTCCGCGTCCGCGGCCACTCCACGAGGAATCCTTCAGTGATCAACCGCTCGTAGTCACGAGTTGGCTCCGGTATCCCCTGGAACTCACGCACCGGCACGCTCACATAGCTGCAGTTCCCTGCAAGCTCCGGCGGTGGTTTGCTCACCTCCTCCGGCCTTTCAGTGATGTTGTCATAAGGTCCCAATAACGTGTGGTTTGCGCATGGCAGTGTCAGTGGGCTGCGATGGCGAGGCGCGCAGTTGTAGAGGAATAAGAGGTTCTTAGACTGAGTCCAACAAGAGAATGCAAAACGGAGAGGCATTCGGCAGTTTTGCCTCACGCACAGTAGCTCCTTTCGCAGTGCAAAATATCTTGTCTCCAAGAAGCGGACGCAAACGCAATGCATTCAGCCTCTCCCGGTCACTCCATCCCGAAGCCGACGAGCTCGCCAACGCGCGGCCCGATCCCCTTCGATGCGAAGCCGGAGGAGAGGGAGGACCGAAGGAGAAGGCGGTGGCGCGGAGGTCAGGGAAGAGGTGGGCGGCGCGGAGGTGAGGGAGGAGCTGGAGGAGCTTGCGCGGCGGCGGATCTTGCAGGCGAGTAGGCGACGGAGGAGCTCGTGCGGCGGCGGCGGCGCGGGGGCCCAGGCCGGCGGAGCTCCCCTCCCTCTCTCCCGCCGCCGATCAGGGGCGTGGGGCTCGCCGTGCTCGGGATCCGCCGCCCCCAGATCGACGCGACTCCTCTGCTCCCCGTGCCGCCGGAGATGGAGTGACCCGTCGTCGTCGTTGTCCGCGGGTCTCCTCCTCGCCCGACGGCCGCTCCCCGCCGCAGTCTACTCCTCCCCTGCTCCTCGCCGCGGGTTCCTCCGCACCTCCCGCTCCGGCGACGAGCGGAGGTCAGGTACGCCGCGCCGCTCCGACCTCTCCCCGCCGTGGTGTCCTCCTCGCCTCGACAGCCGCTCCCCGCCGCAGTCTCCTCCTCCCCACCACAATCGACGTCCCCAGAGCGGCCCGGCGGAGCGGCCAACCCGCTCGTCGCCTTCCTCCCCGTGGCGGGAGCGGCGCCGGCAACCGCCAACTACCTTTGCATTCGAGGAGAGAGAGCATGTATTTTTGCTTCATCTCTCTCCTCGAAGGCAAAGTGCATCGCTCCTTTGCCTCTTCTGTTGGACAGCGTTTTCGTGAGGCACAGTGCCAATCGGTGATGCAAAATTGCAATTGCATATGCTGTTGGACTTAGCCTTAGGCCTATTCTTTTGCTTAGAAATGAACAATGAAAAATATTATTCACCCATCACATCTATCACATCTTCTCTCACAAAAAATACTATTCTAGTACTATTCATTTGCAATTTCACTATTCCTTTTCAACCAAAAGAACGGACCCTTATTGGCGCGGCTGTATTGAGCGAGAATAGGACGAGGCTGGAGGACACGTTGAAGTCGGGGATGCGGCATGTCTCGCCGGCGGTTTGGGTGGTAGTCTCGACGGCCACCACCAGCTGACTGCCCCTTGTAGGAGCCTGTTGCTCGCTTATCACCACCAACCGTGAAAGATTTTCTCAAAACCAGCCACCAAGAACCAACCAACAAGTGATTTTTCTCTCGAACAAACCAAAGACCACCAAGCGAACAGGGACGCGGTACAGGTTCTCCCGGAACGTGCCTCTGAGGTAGGCACGGCCACCGTCGCATGTCAGAGCGAAGACCGGGTAGCCGCAGTACATTGGCTGCAGGCCAAAGATCGAGAACGGGTAGGTGATGCTCAGGCTCCCGCATGTCGCCGGCAAGCAGCTCCCGACGGTCCCGTTGGTGTCGCCGGCAAACAGAGCAGCAAGGACCAGAGGGGGAGCAGCAGCAGCGCAGCGGGCTGCATCACGGACAAGAAGAAAGATTAGATGGCCCTTGTTTGAGTGATTGTTTGACTGTGGGGAGGAGGTGAAAAAAGAGGGCATCTGTCTGTCGCGGACTCGCGGTCACGGCGGTCAGATACTTGGACCGGAATTCCGCCGCGCACTTGCGGTCACGGGCTGGTGGAAAAAGCCAGCCGAACAACTGATGGTGAGGTTCCTGTAATCGGCAAAAGGGTGAGGCGGCTGAGGACGCAGGAGTTAGTCCGGGATGGGGCATGTCGCGTCGTCCCCGAAGGTCGTCTAGACGGCGACTACCACCATATATAGCGTTGTCTATGATATACGGGACGCCACCCCCTCCGGCCTCCTCCACCACCCGCGGCCGGCAGCGACCAGCCGCAGCGCCGCACCGCCCACCAACCACCCCGCCCTTCCTAACCCTTCTCATCTCTGATTCCCGCCGCCGGCACCGCCCATCGGGGGTCCTCCCCTACCCGGCTGGCGGTGCCATCGCCGCCGTCCTTGCCGCCTGCAACCCGCAACCACCGTTAGTCTTTCGCCGCTCCCGGTCACCTCTTCTAAGGCCGTCGGTGATGGAGCCTCTTCTCTAAATCCCTAACCCCACCCGACCCAACCCCCAACCAAAACTCTAACGTGTGTTTGGTCATGCGTAAGGTTGGGTTGGCTCCAACTCGTTTGGGGATGAGTCCAACTCATCTCATGTTTGGTTAGTACTTTTGGGTTGGATTGGTTACATCTCATTTTTTTTTGTTTGGTTGGAAGTATTGAAAAAGAGAGTCGGATGCAATATTTGACACTGTTTGCTAGCTACAGTAACACAAGTCCCATTCGTCAGGGTCACAACCTTCTTCCTCGCTAGACGGCCCGGCCCCACCTCCAGCCCTCCGCCTCCTCGCTCCTCCGCGCGCGCGCGCATGACCTCCGTGGTGTGCCCTCCCGCTCTAGCTCGCAGCCAACGCCCAGCCCAGCCATGGATCCGCCTCTGCGCTCTGTGGCGGGGAGAAGGCCGAGGTCGAGCTTGGCGCCCGACGCACCCTCCCTGCTACCCTCCTCCTCTTCTTCAACCTCGACGGAGAGAGAGACACGGGAGAGAGAGACGGGAGAGGCGACGACGTCCGGAGAGCAGACTCGTCTGCCACATTTTGAGGGACGGAGCCAACCCGCATCTGGACGGAATATTCCAGCCACGAGCCAATCCAACCCTCCAGTGTTCCATCCAAACAGCCGCAGGACGGGTCCGCTTCAACCCGGCTCGTCACACTCTACACCAAACAGACGGTAAGAATCCGCCGGCCTCCACCACCGCCGGCCGCCGGCTGTGACCCGCGGCCAGCCGCTGCCCACAACCCGCCGGTGAGCTCCTCTCCAGTTGCGGCCGCAGCCCCGCTCTTCTCCCTCCCCTGTTCAGCTGTTCTTCTCCACGGTCGGAGCGGGAGCGGATAAGGCCGACGGGTCACGCGTGGTGCACTCGACGGCTGCCACGTGGTCGATCGCTGCTATTGGTTGCGGCGCTCGCGCGTCAAATAAGAGTTTTGCTCTGGATGCGGCGCTCCCTGCCTCCCTGGTCACTGGACGTTATGGAGAGGTAGGCGCGGCTACCGTTGCATGGTCTGCAAAACCCGTCGACAGTGCATCGGCGGTGCCCCAGCTCTGTTTCTAGCCAAAAAGTGTGAGCGGTCAATTGAGGAAGCAGACCAAACACGCTCGACTTGCAGCATTTTACCAGTATTCCACTCCGAGTCGTGATTGTAAGGCGACCACAGGAAAACGGATAACACACAATGTGTGCAGAGCACAACCAACCGTCCACGCATTGCATCCGACATTATTTTTAAAAAAGCGACATCATGCCAAATAGCGATGTATGACGGGATGCGCACGGCGAAGACTATTCCAATGTTCGTTAAAAAAGACTGTTACACGAACATTGGTGTCTTGGTTCAGGCCTCGGATGGAGAAGAATTTGTGCTGTGACGTTGATTATCATTTTACTAGTCCATCAAGCTGTGCATCCGCATGAGCTACTACTTTTAGATGACACATAATAAATATTATAAGCTAGGGTTCAGAGAATAATAAATATTATTATTTATTTAAATAATGTATAATACATTAATGAGTATTGGTTAAAGATCCTATAACAATAGGTTCTTTTATGATTTAAATATTGAAGAGAGATTAAGAGAAAGATATTAGTTGTGTCACATATGACCGACAATGCTGGTTTTTTTAATTTTACTAGTGATGACGCACGTGCGACACGCACGTGTTTGCTAACCGCCATCAGAAGTCAAGATATAAGATGTCGTAGTTCAACGAATTCAATAGTAAAAAAATTCAGAATTTAATTACTTTTTGTGAACACACGTCTAAAATGGTATGGCCCACACCACAAAGATTCTATTTAGAGACTAAAATGTGAGGTAATATTAAGGTTTAAACTGTAAGAAAATAAAAGTTCTAGGTGTGAAAATGTAATTTTTCAAATGGAAAGGGGCAAAATTTAAATTTTAACTTTATCTTCTCCTCTCCCCGTCTCTCTTCGGTCTCAATCTCTTCCTTTCTCTCATCATCTAGCAGGGACGGACAGCCGTCACCCTCCCATCTCCGACGTCGCCACTCTCCCTCTGGGCCTCCCCCCACCGCTCCTCCCTCACCGGATCCACCCTAGCATGCCGATTGCGGCGGTGCGTGGCTCGAACGGCCTCGCGGCGAAGCTCCCGGCGAGGCATCTGAGGACACGGCGCTGCTCGCAGCGGCGGCCTCCGGCGGAGACTAAGCACCATCACGGCCACCATCCTCGCCTCCTGTAATGCCTACGGGGTTGCACGCATCCTCCGGTGGGCGAGGCCGGTGCTGTGGTGGCCTGCGGCCGCCTCCCCGACCAAATTGGCAAAAGTTTTTCAGATTATTCAATCTTTATAGTATAGAAAAAAAAGAGCAAAACTCTACTGTTATTATAAGAAAACTACTCGCTTTGTCTGAAGCCTTGTCGAATCAAGTATATGTAGAATGATTGTCCAATTCATGGCATTAAAATCAGTTGAAGGCAAGATCTTTGAACAAAAGAGTCCATTTCAAATCTCTGATCAAGACATTACAAATGTAAGGATATGATCAAGAATCGATTTATTTTTTTCTACGAATACATTGTGATACTTCACAAATAAGAAAGAGCTTGTTCAATCGAAGCGGCCGATTCTAGGCCAAGAACATCCATCCATCAGTTTGGTAGTTAAACTCTCAACAAAAATGTTCAAGATCAATTATCCCTCTCGAGGAGTATACTAATTTGACCCACGGATTATTCAGCCAACACATAACATTGTAACAAACCTCTTCTATATAGTAAAATGCACGCACACACACGTATTTAAAAATAATAATAACTAAAAGTATATTTATATAGTAAGTCACGTGTGTGACGCACGTGTCTAAAAATCCATAATAAAAAATATTTTATATGTATTTAGCAACTTTTGCTGCTTGTCGACCGAGCAGAGCTGTTTTGTCATTTTTGAGCACTCAGGTGAAGTTGAGCCGTAGGCAGGTGCTACACAGCCATTTTTTTAAATATATAGAATAAAAACAATTGTCTTTAATATATATATATATAATCGTTATTAGATTTCAACTGTAATAGAGTTCACAAATACCGCTACAAGAACACAATTTACAAATTCATATAAGGACACGTCAAAAACTTCAACATTTCGTCTTAGCCACGAAAGACGTGACCCGTGACATCATGGCCACCATCTCAGAATCCCCACATTTCCATATTGGAAAAGGCAGATGACAGTTAAGCAAAGGGGACCAGATTGGGCATAAACAATCCAATGTTAACTTCAACAGGCTGAAGCTGACAGTGATAAAACAATATAATCCATGATCAGGCAATGTGATCCATAATCATCTTGAAACCTTCCAAATGCTTATCTGATTACCGCCAATCTGTGAGTACCTTAGCATCAATACTTACAGATGAGAAGCCATGACAATGAAGTCATCTCAGAAAACAGCTACTGCCTATCTCTCAAATAATAGATCCATCCCAGGACGTATATGCAGCTAATCGAGATTCCTAATCACAAGACATCATGTTCACAATCACAAGACATCATTTTTTAACTAATCAGAATTGCATCCACAATCTCAATGATACTGAAAAACAAGCAATGCAAACTGGTGGAGGAGCCCGGCAGCATTGACAGCAGATGGGGCCGCGGCGGTGAGGCTTCTGCATCGGGACGAAGCACCAAGGACAGGACCTCGGTGTCGGGGTGAAGCAGGAAGGACACACCGTCAGTGGATGCTGCTCGGCACCATGGCACGATCTTCTCGTCCTCCTGTGGCAGGACAGCGCCATCCAGCCGCGCCTCGCGCGCAATCCCCTCGACGATGTCGAGCGCCACCACCCGCTCGCTCATGCGCAGCAGAACCTCGTAGTTGTCAGTCTCGAAGCGAAGTGGCCGCAGATCCACACCGTCGACGGCGAGGCCGCGGATCCCGTGGAGCATCTTCCACGTGGGTTCTGGGCCCAGGCCGTGCAGCTCGACGCCGCCGCCCGCTCGCACGGCGGCGCAGAGGTGGCCGGCCGCGACTCCGAGCTGCCAGAGCGCCGCGGGATCGGAGCAGCGCGGGGGAGGCTCGATCTCGCGGGTGGTGCCCGTGGCCACGTCGAGCGCGAGGACGCCCGTGGACGCGGCGAGCTTCCAGAAGACGCAGCCGGCGAAGGACGCCGCCGAGCCGGGGACGATACCGGCCGCCGCGGAGGGCACCTTGCGCCACTTCCCTCGAGGATGCGTAGATCTCGAAGCAGCCCCGGAAGGCGCACACCACCCAGCACCCCCGCGTGCGTCGCAGGCGATCGCGGTGCAAGATGCAGTCGGTGTCCGGGAGAGCACGCGAGGTCGCTACGGCGGCCGCGGGCGGCGGGCGTCGGCGGCTCGGGCGGTCGGGCCTGGCACGGCCAGGTGCTGTGGCGGCGCTGTGTGGCATTGGGTCCTTTGCACTTTGCAGGGGACGCTGGTGGCCGTGGACCGTGGTGGTGGAGTACCCGTCGGCGGCGCAGAGGGATGAACGCACGCGGGACGGTGGCACGGCGCGGAGTACGGGTGGTGGGCCCATCGCGGGTACAGGGTGGGTAGACGTGGGGTGGGTGAGAAAAAAATTTCGTTTTTAGTAAACACTCCAAATCATGATTTTATTTCATGTTCCACCCTATCCACTTCCAAAAACATACGGTGGGTCGCGTGAGGGTAAGCGGGCCCGATTTGGGTGAAAAAGTTTTCGATTGTTCGCCTCATAAGATAGATTTGAAGTAAAGATTATGTACGATGTGACCGGTAGATTGTTTAGATTTATTTTTTTTAGTGGCATATGCGGTAATTTGGACATAAATATTGAGTGTTATTTTTAATTTTTTATAATGTTATAGGTGGGTAATTTTAGAAACAAAGTTGATTTTTGAGAATTTTAAGATTTCTCCCTTTTTATAATGTTAACTTAGGATTCTTAGATGACTTCACGTGGATGCTTTTATGAGTTTTCTCTCTTTTAATAGCGTCTACCTAGGATTTCTAGATGATTTCATATGGATGCTTCAAAAGAAATCTCCAATTAAGTAATAGTAAGATAGCGGACTCTAACGGGTGAGAAAACATGAGATTCGGGCCCTGTTTAGTTGGGCAAAATTTCCTCCTTTCCACTCTCTCTCACCACATTAAATACACCAAAAAGATATATGTCGAAAGACTTAAACGCGGATGAAATCAAAACTAATTACAGTTTGGATGACCTCATGACACGGATCTTTTGAGCTAGTTAGCCAGGTAGAGACAATATTTACCACAAAAGTTCTAAACATACCTTTTCACAGCTATTGAAAAGAAATTTTTCTACCAACTAAACACAGCCTCGGTTTCACATATCAGATGCGGAAATTCAATCCAGCACCCGATCGCTGGGAGCGATCGATTCCACCGAGCAGGAGGGCCGACGGACCACACCACGTGGCGGGCCCAAATGCTGAACCGGTGCCTCCGTGCTTCCCAAGTGGCGGGCCCCACACATTTTCTTTTTTCTTTTTTTTCACAAAACAAATTTTTCTTATGTATAAAATATGTGCACAACTCGTTGTTTATAGAAAAAGTTACGTACACAACTTGTTTACAGAAAAAATATGTGTATAACTCGTCGTTAGAGAAAAATTATACGCACAAGTTATTATTCAAACAATTGTGTATACAAGTTGTACGCATAAATTCTGCGCACCATCAAACTTATGTTTAAAAAATTATCTAACAAAAAATTTTAGTTCACAATTGTGCGTCGAAGTTGTGTGTATAAGTTATGTAGAAAAAATTATAATAAAAAATTATGCACGCAATCGGAGTTGTGCTAAAAAAATATATCGTAAAAGTTATATCAAGAAGTTGTGCATCAAAGTTATGTGTATACTCACTCTGTATCATAATTAGAAGTCATTTAGCATACAAGCAGCGATTTAAAATTTTCCCTGTCTACCCCTACTAAATAGGGTTGCGTTTGAATCACAAACAAGAAAGCACCATGGTCCGGTCGGTTAGTTGAGCTAGTATTGATGGTAGAGGTCCCGAGATCGATTGCCTACGGACGCATTATTTTTGCCGCTGCGCGCTGCATGCGGGAAAAAAAAGAGGCAAGCGACTGTCAGGGAGTGCTCTGTCGAAATTCGCTCGTTCGTAGCGATCGCTCACTAAATAGCAAGACCCATGCCATCACAGAAAAAAAAATTTTATATTTTTTCTATCTCTATTTTGCAAAAATATATGGCCCGCCCGAGATTTTGCAAAACTATACATCTGCCGCTGTGGCCCACGGCGTCAGGACATAACGCCGGCCCACGGGTAGGAGCCGCCGAGGCTGGGCGCCAGCAGGCGCCATATGCAACTCGGCGTTAGGGACATAGCGTCGTGGGCTACGGCGTTATGCCCTAGCCGTGCCATGGCGGCGTGCTACTGTGCTCACGGCGCTAGGATCCTATATAACACCGAAATTCAGCTGAAAATGTCATAATAATTCGGAAAAAAAAGAAAGAGAGGGGGAAGAGGAGAAGGGAGTGAGGAGGAGGTGGTGAAGGTGCTGCTCACGGTTTTGTCTCGTTAGAGGTAATACTGATACTAAATAGTTTGAACTGTGATAATAGTAAAAATATAGTTTTAGTGTAGATCTGCTTAGTAAAAATATAGTTTTAGTGTAGATCTGCTTAGTAAATATATAGTTTTAGTGTAGCTATGAGTAGATATGTTTTGTAGTTGTAGATCCACTTGTTAATAGCGTTTTTTTCATGCTGTCAGACATGTCGGATGATGTCAGTGTCAAGTTGTATTTCGATAATGGGCAGATTAGATATGGTGAACATGGAGTTGACTTGTCAGAATTTGATTCGGTTGACCATGTGATTAAAAGAGCAGCCTCAAGAACTTGGGGTCCATTACCGACTTTTTTTATAGGGCATTCCATGTAGATGCAGAGCAACATGACTTGTCCATTATGACTCTAATCAACAGGAGTGAGTCATTATATTGGAAGCTTATGCCACTTCAAGGCACTGAACATCGGAGGAGTTATATCAAAATAGTATATGAAATAGGTTTGCCTGTGATGTTGTTTATCCAAGTTGTTCATAATTTGGTCTAGGTCAAGTGCACGAGGAGGGTGAGGTCTGAACTACAAGCGGAGATGGTCCTGCAACCGAGCCACAAGAAGGAGATGGTGCTTCCGAGGAAGAAGAAGGAGATGGTGACACACCCTTTGAGGCCCGTGGTGAAATTGACGAGAGGGAAGTTAATGAAGAAGTACTCAAAGGCGGTGCGAAATGGAGGTCGGTGAGGATGAGCGTGGGTTGGAAGAGGACTCCTCGGATGATGAGGATGACCCGCTAGTTCCAAGGGATTGGGATATTACAATTTCTCACGCCTATCTCCGTCAATGTGAGAATGTGTCACAGGAGTATAGAGACAATAAGGTTTCATTGGCGCCATGTATAAGAGTGCGATGAGGTGAAGGATGCGGTGAAGAGGTGGGCCACCCTTACTGCGAGAGTTCGAGGTAGTGAAGAGTTCTCCACATATATATGATGTACAATGTCGAAGCCCAACTGTCCTTTTAGTGTATGCTTCCAAGGGCAAGTGGAAAAATTACTAGGAGATCAAATCATTGTGGATCACACTTGTGTACTTGAGCACCGGATGCAAGCCATCGTAATTTGTCATCCCGGTTTTATGGCCACCGGATGTTTGCTAAGATTGTGGAAAATCACGCTTATGAGCCTAAGTCCATTATCTTGGCAATTGAGGAGAAATTTAGGTACCAGATAAGTTATGGTAAGACATATATGGCAAAGAAGAAGGTAATGGAGATGAGGTGGGGAACTTACGAAGCATCCTACGACAATGCCTCGATTCTTTGAACACAATTGCCACGCTAAATCACGGTAGTTATTATGATATCAAGACTTATAATCTTGTATCAAGGCCAGGAAAGCAAGTCTTGCAGCGGGCATTCTTAGCATTAGGTCCCACTATTGCTGCATTCAAAAGTGTCGACCAGTTATTTACATAGATGGCACATTCCTAACAGGAAAATACAAGGGCACAATCCTTACGGTGTGGCTGCAGATGGCAACAATCATTGTTGCCATTGGCAATTACTTTGCGAGAGGAGAGAATGGTGACAGTTGGTATTGGTTTCTGGAGAGATTTAAGCAGATGGTGGTGGGAGATGTGTTAGACGTGTGTGTGATACGATAGACACAAAGGTATTTATGAGCCATTAATGACATTAAAGAAGGTAGTGAAGAGCGTATGAGCAAGCGACAATGGCGGATGTGCATAGCAGGTGGTGCATGAGGCATATGGGAGCAAACTTTCATAACCAGTTCAAGAACACCAGTAGGAAGGCTTTCAATGGTTCCTCGGGTCCTGAGTTGGATTTGGTGTTGCTCACCAGTAGGAAGGACAAGGTTGCGGTGCCAAAGGGGATCCACACTCTATGTGCTCTGCGGTGACAAGCGTAAGCTTGTTAAGTGCAACGTTCTCGGGTACTGCTACGGGATGAGGTTCTTCATGTGCGTGAACTACGAGCATGACCCCCTCCCACCATGTCGCAATGTTAAACCAAAAGTAAGAACAAACTGCATTATTAAATAAATAATATGTCATTGCTATTTTATTATGTGCTAACTTGTCTTTGAAAAAAGACTCCACCTCCTCTCTGTGATTTTATGCAGTGGCTAGATTGTGAGCAGTCCGAACAAGACAAGCGTTACGTCGAGGAGACGGGTCGTTCAGCACGTGAGAGGTGGCAAAGGATGGTTGAGGCAGAAAAAAACAAAAGAAAACGTAAGGAGTGGTAGGAGGAAATTCGCATTCGCTGGGAGATCAAAGAACGTGAAGCGGCCGCGGCCCGTGAAGCGAGATAGAGAGAGGAAGAGGAGAGAGCTCGCCGGGCTAAAGAAGTCACGGATGCTATGAGGAAGGGAAATACCCCGTTGTACCCGTGAGACGTAGAGTACTCGACCGAGTGCTTATCCATAAAAATTATGATTTCATTTCATCATTCTCTAGAGTCGGGTTGTATCTTTAAGAACTTGATTTCGGATGCATTTCGATGCGACAAGAAAACTCGTACTATGGTGTGTTTTCGTGAACTGCAAACAAAGGAACACATAGGGTGTGTTTTGTGAGTCACCGCAACAAACAAGGTACCGTACTAGGGTGTGTTTCTCCGAGTCACCGCCCGCTTTCTTGCCCCCGGATCGAATGGCCCACCGCCCGCTCGCTTTATATGTGAGCACTCTTCTCCGCCTCACTTCACAACACAACAAGCACCAATGAGTTCTGGGTGGGGATGATGATGGCGACTCCTCGTTCCAAAGACCGTGGAGCCAAGAAGATCCGAGTTCAACAGAATTTTCCGGTCTTAGACAAGAGAGATTTCAAATCCATGCGTGATGTTAGAAAGTACACACCAAATCAAACGGTGAACTGGCCAAGGTGTACACGGTGAGTTCTGTGATGCAGGTTTACCGAGGATGGGACAACTCTAGTCGGCGTTTACGGCATTGCTCACGAGCATGGGTAAGCAAAACTCCTTGCCCTCCGTCCTTCATCATTGTATGATTTACTAATGTAATCACGGTTTCGCGATTCGAACAACCGGATAATCTGCGGTTTCGTGCAATGGGTGGATCCCCGACTATTGACCCGTATCAAGTACATCAACTACCTCGAGGATGTTGTCATCTTCAACTTTGAGGCAAGAACTCGCGTCGGCATTGGCTTCTCCGGATCCGACATCTACCAGCACGACAACGGACAATGGTGGTGAAGACGAACACCGGTGTGAGGCGAGTTACTTGTCCGTGCCACGAGAAGAAGGACAACACTCCTCCGGCAACTCCACCCCTCCACCGCCGATCCAACTCCACCCCGTCGGTACTACATGCCCTCCCAAAGGCCTCCGGGTCTATGATGTTCGGGTTCTCCGGCTACTATTCGTACAATTAGACTACAAATGTTGTAATCGTTTATCTAAATTCCCTAAGGCACGTTAGGATTAGCATGCACAAAGTTAGGGTAATTGTGTCGCATGCGTGCCATTGCAAATGTTGTAATCGTTTATCTAAATTGCGTTAAGTATTAATGGTTCGTCGTTTTATCAATGCTTCAAAATTGAAATTTACCAAAAAAAAATCCTCTGCATGTAGGGCCTTACGGTAGGTCTGCCACGCCGTGGCCTGCGGGCGCTTCTGGAGCACGCTCAGCGCTTTGTGGCTCAGGCCTCCGCGCGGTAGGTACTGCGTTGCAAAATAGAGATAGAAAAAATATTTTAAAAAAAATTCTGCCATCACAACACGGATTCATGGGCCAGTGACCGCACGGCAGGTGTACACAGCTTTGGTAGCTTGACTTCAGACTTTCACCCACTTTCCTCGTGTTTGGGCTCAATCTGGACGGACGTAGCGAGTCGAAGATTTTTCTTGAAGCCCAATTAAACAGTTCATCTAGCCCAACAACTAACTTTAGCACTACCTCCTCCACCTTCCTGCCGCGCGCCGCCGTCCGGTGTCCGCGTCGCGGCCCGCGCTCCCCTCCGGCCTCCGCCCGCCCTCCGACCTCCATGCGCCGGCGCCTCCGGGCCATGCCGCTCCGCTGCGGCAAGGCGCAACAAATGTTGTCCAACATTTCCAAAAAATGTAGGCATATTCTGTAAAATGTTGACAAAAACATGTTGAAAAAACCAATATTTCTGTAAAATGTTGGAACATTTTTGAAAAATGTTGGAACATTGGAGAGATATTGTCCAACATTTTCAAAAAATGTTGAAATATTTTCCAAAATGTTGACGAAAATATGTTAAAAAAATCAACATTTCTTTAAAATGTTGGTTTTTGTTAATAGTTATGAGGTGAGCTGGTAGGAAAGAAATAAGAAAGAAGTTTAGATAGACCTTAACAAGTTGGAAGTTTCGACCCTTATCTACCTTCCGGTAGCTAGATAGGAACTCGACTCCACCCATGGGCAACCAAAGCACCTCCATCCATCCTCGAGCCCTGCATGTGCATCCCCAACAGCTCGGAGAGCTCCGTGCCGCCGGACGGCGGTAGATGGGGATTGCCGCACTAATCCAATCTCCCACCACCGGTGGAGAATCCAATCTCACGCCACACGATCGGTTGCTTGTCGCCCCTGCACTGGCCTTGCTACCTGGGTGGACAATCGGACAAAGCCAGCATCTCAGGGACAAGTAAGTCACATGCCCTTCGATAGTGCAGTAGATTTACTCATTGCTACGGTTTGCTATTTGTCCGTCGCACGCATTAAGCAACTCGATGAGATATTGAGCTGCTCTGGACCTGTGGTGATGGATATTGCATTGAAACCGTGGGCATTTTATCAGGTGTGTTTGATGGGGTTCACTTCGATAGACGATTTTTCAAACATGTGGGTGTGCAACCGAAAAAGATTAACTGATACGACTACAGAAATGATGTATGTGTCGATATCTGAAAAACTGAAAATTACTCAAATGATAGAGGGACATTCATGTACCTCTGCGCTTCGTGTCACATTCATGTACCTCTGAAAATACTTGGATGATGTCCTTCCCCTCAGCTGGGGCCTGGGGTCTTAATAATGTAGCCTTCAATTCAAGAATCCCACATGCTATAGTACGCTAGTAGTAATCTTGTGTTCCAATAAAGTATGACCGTAACAACAGATTTGAACTCTCTCATCATAAAAGATTGTTTCTAGTTTATACTCCTTCCATTCTTAAATATATAATTCTCATGAGAAGGTAATTAGTTCAAAAATGAACTAGCTAGTTTGTTATAAACGTCATATATTTGAGTACGGATGAATATGATAAAATGCCTAATTTTTATTCTGATGCTACTAGTTACTCACTGGTTGGTGACCTTTTCACAGAGTCGGCAGCCGTTTTAAGTTTTTTGAATTCACACCACTTATTTTCTTGGTCTTTACAACTGCACTAAAAGCTTGCGTTTTGGTATGACTGCTGAAGCTTGTACTTTCTGTATTATAAGTGTACACCAAATCTTCGCTGAAAAAGAGAAAACAGACGCATATGTATATCATTGTCATTTAAATTTCTGCAGCATAGAAATATGTAGGGGAAAGATCTTACGGCATCTGACTGAAGTTCTGCTTTGGTGGTATGTCCAATTCATCTAAGCCTCTGTCAAACATTTCCATAACCTTTGATATTGTAGGGCGACATGTGGGCAGTACTTGTACGCACCACAAGCCAATTAGTATCATCTTTCTGGCAATTTCCTCAACTTCACATGTGACTTCACAAGCTTCTAACCCATCTTCATGAGCAAAATGGTCATAAATCCAATCTGGAAAATACTTCTGGCTTGATTTTTCAACCACAGATTTCACATTTTTTCTGCCTCCAACCATCTCTAGCAACATCATTCCATAACTATAAACATCTGATTTTGTTGAAACAACTCCAAAGGCTCGAGAGTGAACTTCAGGAGCAATGAATCCGATTGTTCCTCTGGTACCAGTCATTGAAAGGTTACTCTCCTTGGTATGACATAATTTAGCTAAACCAAAATCAGCAATCTTTGGGCAAAAACCTTGATCTAGAAGAATATTTTGAGGCTTGATATCGAAATGGACAATGCGTGTATTACAGCTGTGGTGCAAGTATTCTAGCCCACGAGCTATTCCAACCGCTATCATGTAGAGGTTTTGCCATCCTATTAGTTCTTTGGGGTTATCAGAGTACATGTATTGATCCAGAGAACCATTAGGCATGTACTCATAGATAAGAGCCCGTCTTGAGCGCTCTAAACAAAATCCAAATAAGCTTACAATATTCACATGAGATGTCCTGCCAATGCTCATAACCTCGTTCACAAACTCCTCTCCATTTCCTTTGCAATCATGTAGAAATTTCACTGCAACCAGACGTCCATCATGTAGCCTTCCTTTGTAAACCACTCCATAACCACCCTCTCCGAGCTTATTGTTTAGAGAGGAAGTAATTTTTATTACCTCTGAGTAGTTGTATCTTTTTGGAGCTAGGGATCCATAAGATACTATTAGAGCCTCGATGTTCCTTTCAGTACTGCTGATAGTCTTTTTGCCAAGGAGTAACCTTAGTCTTTGCCCTTTCGGATGGCATACCATCACATAAATACAAGGAAAAAGCAGGCTTGCAGCTGCAGCTGCAGCTATCAAAGCTGCAATAAAAGCATATGTTAATGTTATTGAAATATTGAAAGGTATGAAATCTTTTTTTTCTTCTAAACATATGGCATATTGTGCTCCAATTGAATCAAGTCTCCTACTCTCGTAGCAATTGACTGCCTGCCATTTTTATGTTAAATTGCGAACATGTTAATTATTATTTACCTTACCCATGCGTATTAAAATTGAGAACATGTTAATTATTATTTACCTATGCGTATTATCTTCCCGTCACGCTGCTGGCTTCCTCCTGTAAATTACACAAGCTTCATTAACATGAGTAATTGCAAGAACAGTACATTTGACTACTCAAATATATATTTAAAAATAGTAAGATATATACACCCTGAGTGTACTTTCAAGCTTCAGTAACCGCTGGCTTTCTCTGGTTCTCACTTAGTCCGTGAAAGGTCTGATCCTTCAACTTTCAAGTGGTTTACTATATGTAAGAGTCCATGTCTATAATTGGTTTTATAGTTAACCAGTTAACTTTTAAGGGCTCAGTCCTCACTTTGAAAATTTATGGGCCTATGTGATAATCTAGGAAAAGTCAGTCAGTAGTACAATAAAAGAGAACATTTTTTTTTGAGATTACACAGTACAACGCAGACGCTCACAACACGCACGCACACTCACCCCTATGAATACATAGTATGCAAACCCTACCCCTATGAGCACCTCCGAAGGACTGAGCACCGGCAGATCTGGAGATTCTCGAAGTCACCATCGCGCGTCGTCGGCCGACGGAACGCCGCTACCACTTAATGCATAACGCCGAAAATCCCTAATAAATCCAGAAAGGTGCGAGCACCAGATTTGAACCCCGGTAGTGGCCCCACCTGACTGTCTACCATTGGACTACAAGCCCATTCGCCAATAAAAGAGAACATACTGTCTACAAGTTTGAAGAGCAGAGAATGTGTTTGTTATCTCTTTTGATGGAAGAAATAAACTATACAAAATAAGGATTTCAGACACAAACTAGAGTGCAAATATCCATATTTGTGGAGATTGTTTTTCTTTGCAGAAAAAAAAAATCGTTACTGCACTGCTCTCTTAATTCTACTGAACACAAGAAGTGGTTATACTGTCGGTGATCGTTATCAATAATATGCAGTCAAAACCTTTTTGTCCATATTGAGATAACACGGGAATTTAAAGTGCTATTGTACTGGTGGAATGTTATTATTCTCCATAAATTCGATGTTTAATTATTTAGAATCAACTGTTTTTGTGTTGTGTTATGTTATTTGTTATGATTAGCCTCCGCAAGATGGTGGAAAGATGGTTCTGCAATGCCTTGTAAATGAACAACCAGGGCGGAGTGCAGGGGAGGCCAAACTGGTCTCGGAATGTGTAAAAGAGAACCCTGATATCCTTAGAAGCAATACCGTTATTAGCTTACATGTCTTTGAACAATTGAACTCACCGCAGGTCACCGAGTGGACGCCGTCGTAGCAGTAGCACTCGAACGCATTGGAGGATGCATCAACCCGGCACCGGCCGCCAGAGTCCGTGCAATTCTGGCAATCCCCATCGTCATCCGTGTATTCGAGCAGAAACCCACCCGTCACTAGCCGCTGGTAGTCTGCTCCCGTCGCTCCCTCGTATCCCAGCACCGGAATCTTCGACACGCTGCAATTCATCGGGGGTGGAATCCCAGTGCCACCTGACGTGTAATTCTTCCCAAGCAAGGCAAACACCGACGAGTTATCATACTCCCCCGGCGGACAGGGCACGCGCGTCCAAGAAGGAGGTGTGTGGCCTTTCCCCGGATCATCGCAGTCGTCGTAGAGCAGCAGCTCCTGGTTCCGGATTCGCCTCGATGCGGTCGATCTGGTGCCGGATTCGCCGGATCCGGCCCATACGGCCGCGGATCCCCCCTCTCCTACGCGGAGGCTGTCAAGAGAGGGGTCTTCACTCCGCCACAACGACCGCGCCGCGCTTCATTCAATCCGCCAATTCGACAAGACAACGCCGCCTTCAAGTCCCAGATCCGCCGCAGGGAGGCGTGCTCTGGCGCCGATTCGCCGCAGAGGGGAAGGCGCACGGCTTCGATCCGGCGTGCAGAGCTTCCGCAGGGGCGCGGCGCCTCACCGCCTCGGAATCGGGCGCATTCAAGGCGCGCTGACGTCGCCGGCCAGAGGGGCCCCTCCAGCGACGAGGTGGAAGAGGGGTGGACTCCAGCCGGGCGGCGCAGAGGACGTGCTGCACGGCATCCCCCGCATCCCCCTCTACGACGGCCGACGCGACCGGCCACCCAGGCGCCTTGATGAGCATTCAAGCCGTCCACATTCAAGTCGCCAACCTTCCGCTGCACGCCGTGCCTTCCACCAAGCGACCGCCGGGCGCTGCTTCAAGTGCCTCGCCAGGGGCCACCGTGCTACTTCCTGCCGCGACCCCGTGCGCTGCCTCCTCTGCTTCCGCTCGGGGCACAGGGCGAGAGAGTGTCGGCCACCCCCACCTCCGCCACCGCCACCGCCACCCCCCCTCCGCCGCCGCCACACCAACGCGACATGGCTGTGGGGACCCAACCGCCGGAGGAGGAGATGGTCTTCGTCCCACCTCCTTCGCCCGCGGCCGCGCCAAGGACTGGGAGTCCTGCACTCTCGTCCCATGGGCAATGCACCTGCCCCGCAACGCCGGCGCCAGGGACATCGAGCGCCTGCTCATTGAAGACCTCAAGCTGCAGCAGGGCGACGTCACCGTCATGCTCCACCAACCCGAGCCCTACTTGATCCGCTTCGTGCATGCTCACCATGCAGCGGCGGCGGAGATCAAGGGGCGATTCCAAGGCAGAGGTATCGACATCTGCGTGCGCTCCAATGCACTCGCCTTCAGGATTTTCTACAGGGTGCGGCTTTGCCTGGACGGGATCCCCTCCCACGTCTGGACGCCGGACATCGTCGAGAGGGTCATCGGCCACCGCTGCGCGCTTCAGAGCATCGTCACCGATCTCGTCCAGCCGGCGGACACTCGCCACATCGAGCTCTGGGCCTGGACAAGGGACCCGGACAGGATCCCGAAGAAGGTCTGGCTGAGCTTCACGCACAGGCCGATCGACGGCTCTTCGGCGGCTTTCGTCTCCACATCCGAGCCGCCGGCGGACCCCTGGTTCCAGGGGGTTCGCTACGAGGTCTTCCTCCACATGCCTCTGGTGGAGGACTACACGGCGGCGGCCAAGGACCTGCAGGCGGTGATCGACAACCCGGCGGACTTCGCCCCCATCCGCCGCCGCTACGACTGGAGATACGGCCTGGTCGACGGTTCACCGCCGACTGTGCGTGCAAGGTTCCCGACCAAGCTACCAAGGCCGCCACAGATGCGCCAGGAGCGCAACGATGAGGGCGGCAGCAGACAGGTGGAGCGCCCAACGCCGGTGTGGCGGGCTGGCGCTCGAAGGACTCCTCGGGCGCCCGCGCCGAGCGGTCATCTTGCGACGCCGAGGTCGATCGGCCGGCGCGCGGCGGCAGCCGCAACCTCGACCACGACACCAGGGTCTTCACGACGCGCCGCGCCCGCCCGCGCTCAACACGGCCACGACTCCCAAGTGCGGGACGACCGCGACAAGCAAGAACGCGGCCGCGAGCGGAACCGTGGGAACGGCCAATACGCCTGCAAGAACATCTTCTCCTGGCCGTTCCGCCGGGACGACGACGACAAGGACGACGGCGGCGACTACGAACACCCGGGACACGGGAGGATGTCCGGGGCTTCCTTCCGGGCTTCGGCGGAAGACCCGTCTGACGACAGGTCCCGCTCCCCGCCAAGACGCTCCTACACGTCACCGGGGCCACGGTGATGGCGGTCCAACCCGTGAGACGACAACCGGGCCGCGCGCCTTGTTCGCCGAGGCCTCTGCGAACACGCCCGCTCGGCGGCGACGCACGACTCGCGACGGCTGCCTTCATCAACAACCTCTGCAGAACCCTAGACTCGTCCGGCTCCGTTTTGCGGGGTTGCGCTGGTCCGTGCGGACCCGCTGCCCGATAGCGCATGTCTTGGCGCATCCGGCGCTCCCTGGGAGGACCACGGGTGACGCTGGGTGATGCTACCCCGGCGCCCTCGGTGGACGACGTCGCTGCTGCGCTGAACAACCTGGAGCTACACCTTGAGGGCGACAACGGCTGGAGGAGCACCAGATGGAGGAGATCGTCGACACGGGCGAGGTACTATCCCAGTTGCAGGAGCCGCCACGACGGAGAACGGCGACCACCAGGGGGATCACGACGTCGAGGACCAGGAGGGCGTGGGTGCCTTGTTACGCATCACGGCACCTCGATCCGGCCGGCGTGCGGCCCGACCGCGTCGGCCGCGATCGCCGACATGATCGCGGTCCGCCGGAGCGCGAGGCTGGCCGGCAAGCCTCGATTCCGGCGTCGAAGCGCAACAACTGCACCGCAAGCTCGCCCGGCAACAACGACAACATGACGATCGGCGAGGTCTGCGAGGAGTTCATTGCCATGTTCCAGGGGCCTCTGCCGGCGCACATCGTGGCGGCCTTGACGGCCATCTTCGACATCGACGACGACGACGACGCCAACACGCTGGACGCGCGCTACGACGCTGGGAGGCGGTTCGGGACCTGCAGACGCCAACGACCTGGTTCGATGCTCAACGGCGCCTTGCCTAGTGACATTTCCATCCCCAAATGTATCAAGACGACTTTTATTTCGTAACGTCATCTCCGCTTAGCGAGCTCATTCCGCCACCGGCGCGACCTTCCTTACTTCGCCGCCTGGCTTCGACCTTCGGGCTTATGCTTTCTACGCTACTGCATTTTTTCATCGTCGATGTCGTCATGGTCGCCGACTCTCTTTCCTCACGCTTCCTTCATGTCCAAGAGCTGCATTGGTTATTTAAATGGAACAAAAGATCTTAAAGCTGTTATCGTGGAACGCCGGAGGCCTCAACGCTGCTACTGGCGGTGCACGAGACCATCGCCGCCACACCGTGCCACCTTGTTTGTCTTCAGGAGACGAAACTAAGCTTCATAGACCAGCCCCTTGCGGCCTTCCTAGGAGCCTACAAAGCCGAATCGCCGCTTTCAAGCCAGCGATCGGAACTAGAGGAGGAATCCTCCCTCGTGGAATGACCTAGAGGTTGGCGTCTCAAAGCGTCACAATTGTCCGTTCTCTATCTCGGAACATCACCCCACGCTCTGCTTGACTTCTTTCCTTCTAACAGGGTGTACGGCCCCTTGAGAAAGGGCGGAAAAGATTTCATTCCTCAACCACCGCGTAGCCTCACTCCTGACTCTGCCGACAAGTGGCTTCTTCTAGGTGACTTCAATTTAATCTACCGCGCAAGAGACAAAAACAACAGAATCTAAATCCCAACCTTATGAGACGCTTTTAGACAAACGCTTGAGCACCGCCAAATGAAGGAGATAAATTTGCAAAACAGGAGATTCACCTGGAGCAATGAGCGCCGCAGACCAACTTTAGTGCGCCTCGATCGTTTCTTCTGCAACCAAAGTTGGGATATGACTTTCGACTCTTGCGCCTTCACGCTATCTTCCACCCACTCCGACCACGCCTTGCTCCTAACGAACCAACGAGGTCGCGGCAAGACCCTTCAAATTCGAGAACTTCTGGTCAAAACTACCGCGATTCCACGAAACGGTGGCCCAAGCATGGAACGCACAGACAGATCATACCGAGCCCTTCCACCGCCTCGGTCACAAGCTCCATCAAACCGCGAAAGCCCTGAAGAGTTGGGCAAACTCTCTCCTCTCCGACGCCCGCATGAAACTTCATATGGCTCAAGAAGTTATCCTTCGTCTCGATGAAGCGCAAGATTTCCGTCAACTTTCCGACGCGGAGTTCTCCCTACGAGCGAAACTGAAAAAACGTATCTTGGGCTGGCTGGTGGTAGAGAAGGCAAGGAAAAAGCAGAGTGCCCGCATCTCTCACATCAAGGAGGGCGATGCCAACACCAGATTCTTTCATCTGCGGGCCAATGGAAGGCGTAGAAAAAACTTCATCCAACGACTACGCAGTGAGGACGGTTGGGCCCTCAACCATTCCGAGAAAACGGTAATCATACAGGACCACTTCGAGAAAGTCATGATGAACCCACCACCGCGTACTCGTGACTTCTCCTGGGAGCAATTACAACTGCAAACGCCGGACCTATCCTCACTCGACAGTCCTTTCACCGCAGAGGAAATCTGGCAAGCTATCTGTCAAATGCCCCAAAGCAAGGCGCCTGGGCCGGACGGCTTCACCGGTCACTTCTTCAGGGTGTGCTGGAACACTATCAAGGCGGACGTCATTCAAGCCGTCAACTCGTTCTACAACTTACGGTGCCAACACCTAAACCTTCTAAATAAGGCAAACGTCATTCTTCTACCAAAAAAGGAAGGGGCCGAGAGCATTCGCGATTTCCGACCGATCAGTCTCATACACACGATCGCCAAGATCATCACGAAAATACTAGCGCTGCGACTGGCACCGCTCTTAGACAACCTGATCTCCAACTGCCAGAGCGCCTTCATTAAGAGAAGAAGTATCCACGACAACTTCCTTTACGTCCGCAACCTTGTAAGGAAGTTCCACAGAACCAAGACGCCGGCGCTCCTCCTCAAGCTCGACATCTCCAAGGCCTTCGACTCTCTGCGTTGGGACTACCTGCTATCTCTGTTGGAATGCAGGGGTTTCCCCTCCAGATGGATAAGCTGGGTGGCGTCTCTACTTTCGTCCTCCACCTCGAGGGTAATGCTTAATGGGGTCCCACTACTACCGATACAGCACGGCAGAGGCCTGCGTCAGGGAGACCCCTTGTTCCCCTGCTTTTCATCCTCGCCATTGACCCGCTGAACCGCCTTTTACAAGTCGCAACAGACAGGGGCCTCCTCAGCCCTCTAAACGGCCGGACGACAAGGTTCAGGATCTCCATGTACGCGGATGACGCGGTCATCTTCCTTAAGCCGTCACTTGAGGACGTAAACAACCTCGCTGAACTCTTATCCAACTTCGGCCTCGTGACCGGGCTGCAAACAAATCTTCAAAAGACGACGATTCATGCGACCAGTTGCAATGAAATCGACCTTGGCATTATCCTCGGGAGCCTGCCGATCGCCCGGGCGCACTTCCCGATCCGATACTTAGGGCTACCACTATCACCGAGGCGCTCAGAAATTAGACTTCCAACCCCAATCGACAAGGCGCGAGCAAACTCCTGGATGGTATGGACGCAACCTAACGCAAGCGGGTCGGGTCTACCTCACCAAATCGGTACTATCTTCGCAACCGGTTTACCTACTCACGGTGATTAAGCCACCTAAGGAGGTGCTCGACGACATCGACAAGATCCGGAGACGCTTCCTCTGGGCGGGGGACAAAGCGTTATCAGGGGGCAAATGCAAGGTTAACTGGACCAAAACAACTCTACCCAAAGAGTACGATGGCCTTGGGGTCCTTGACCTCAATAAGTTTGCCACGACCCTCAGGGTGCGGTGGCTTTGGCAGGAATGGACCTCCCCAGATAAGACATGGGTCGGCATGGAAGTGCCCTGCACGGAAAAGGATAAACTACTTTTCGCAGCCTGCACCACGATCACACTTGGAAACGGACAAAAGACGGCTTTCTGGAACTCCGCCTGGTTAACTGGACAGCGACCGAAAGACCTCGCACCTCTCCTGTTTGCAAAGACGCGCATGAAAAAGCGCACGAGCGGAGGCTCGCAGGGCAACTCTTGGATCGTAGATCTCAAAATTCGGAGGGTTTCACCACGACACATCTCCTTCAACGGTGAACCTCGTCGCTTGTTTCACGACCCAACTGCAACACGACCGGGAGGATAGCATCTCCTGGAACCTGACGGCAAACCACCTTTACAGCCGCTTCTACCTACAGGCCCAATTCTCGCATCGTAACGCCAAAGCTAGCCACGATTTGAAGACTTGGGCACCCCGAAGGAAAATTCTTCGCGCGTGGCTAATTTTTGAATAGGTGTGGACTTTGGATGACCGGCGCGCAGAATTGGGACCACAGCCCGACGTGCCCACTTTGCCGAACGACAATGGAAACGGCGCTTCACTTACTCTCCGCCTGCCGCTTTTCGAGGAGGGTGTGGATCCTCGTGGCAGAGTGGGTGGGCTGCCGTCATCTACACCCAAATGAGTGGGCCCTTAGTGAATCGGTCCTACAGTGGTGGAACAACTTAACTAAAGCACCTGACATCAACCGTCATGGCACACGCTCCCTTCTCCTACTTGTCATTTGGGAGATTTGGCTAGAGAGGAATGCACGAGTTTTCAACCGAGTCGAGTCGTCAGTCTTAGCTGTCTTCGCAAAGATCAAAAGTGAAACAACTTCATGGATTGTGGCGGGTGCAAAGCAACTGGCGGCCCTCACAGCGCACGTGTAAATACTTGTATTTTTGAGATTTTGTTTTCTCTTGCCGGATCCCGGTTTGTTCTTTTTCCTCTATATCACGAAATAGTAACGCTGCCCGCTCGCTCAAAAAATTCATCTGGATCTAAACACACCCACGCTGGAGCCTTGGAGGGGTTTGAGCAGGACACTACTGATTCTAAATAATTAAGAGAGAAGACGAATAAACAGTAAGAAAGCAGAAGGAATTACTAAAAATCATAAGCATAAACATACTCACCGGCGTCAGCGTCGGCGTCGGCGTCACCGCAAATAAACCAGCTGTCGTCGCCGTCGCTGCAGTGGCACTCGAACGCATTGGAGGATGCATCAACCCGGCACCGGCCGCCAGAGTCCGTGCAATTCTGGCAATCCCCACCATCATCCGTGTATTCGAGCAGAAACCCACCCATCATTAGCCGCTGGTAGTCTGCCCCCGTCGCTCCCTCGTATCCCACCACCGGAATCGTTATTGACACGTTGCAATTCACCGGCGGTGGCGTCCCAACGCCATCTGGCGTGTAATTCTTCCCAAGCATGGCAAACACCGACGAGCCATCCGGCGTCGAACAGGGCACGCGCATCCAAGAACGAGGTGTTTGTCTTTTTTCCGGATCGCAGAAGTAGAGGAACAGCTCCTGGTCCTTGGGGCTAATCTTGAACGGCGAGAGGCCGAGATCAGAGGAGATGTTGAAGAGCGTGTCCAAGTCGCAAGTGTCGTTCGGCGAGATCAGATCGACGACGTTGATGACTCTGAACGAGTTATTGGGGTAGAAGATGTCCAGGATCTGGTACGACATCTGGAACGGCTTCGTCAGGCGGGAAACATTGCCATTGTCGCATGTAACCTGGAAGGCCTTGTAGCCGCACTCCGGCGGATGCGTGCCGGCGAGCCAGAACGGGTAGGTGACGTTGAGGTTCCCGCACGACGCCGGCGCGCAGGGGTTCGACGTGTTCAGAGCAGCGACAGCGGCGGTGGTGGGACCGGGTAGCAGCGCGAGTAGTAGCACTAGCACGGCGGCTGCAGGAGCAAGAGCCGGTTGCACCATTGCAACGCAACAAGGGGGCCTAGGGGTACTGCAAATTGTGCGATTAGGGACAGGCGACACAAGGAGCATCAGAGGAGAAGCCAGGAAGTACCAGAAATGGTGGTGGATGATACTTATTTTTTTCTAAAGGAAGTTCGGAAAGTGGGTAAGTCAGCGAATGATGACGGTTCAACGAATTGAACTAGAGGTCTTTTTGGCATGCAGTTTGAAAGGTTAGTCTTCTGGACTGATAGAAACTTGAAGCAATTTCCGTGGCTGTGCTGCGCCCGTGCTGGAGCTGGGAGATTACCGTTGAGTTGACTAGGTCCAAGTCTTTAGTCTCCTCCAACACTACTAAGTGTCTAATTGTCTGACTATTCCACGTTGTAGTATTTCTATAGGATTATTTGGTGCAAAACAGAACCAGAATTTCTACACAAATAATAAATGCATGCGAGTATGGCACCTACGAATGGAAGTATCGGTAGGGCAAGACAAATGCAAAAGCAGCAAAACCAAACTCACATTGGTTGCCAAGTCCGATACTCTGTGACTGAGAGTCTGTAGCATTCTAGTGTTCTTGTTCTAATGGACTACTAGGTGACGTCCGTTCTCCCGGTTCCTCGAAGGCTTTTATATAGACAGACCAAACGCATGCACATTTGATCTTCGTACTAAGTAATACTCCCTCCCTTCTCGAATATATGACGTTTAGGACAAGCAGTTCATTTTGAACTAATTAACTTGTCCTAAATGTCATATATTTAAGGATTGAGGTAGTAACTAATAAGCAAAAAGGTTTTATATTAGATTATAAACAGTAAAAATTACCGGAAGGCGACCAGTGCCATGTCACGAGGAAGCCGTCCCTCATGAGGTCCTCGTAGTTGCCAGCGTCCATCTTCACTGACCTCCCAAGCACAGGCTTGATGGCAGCGTTGCAGCCCTCCAAGAAGTAGCTTGTAAACTCATCGGAACGCTCGGTGGCAACGCGAACATACGTGTTGTTGTGGCACTTCGTCTCCGTGAGCCCCCGGCCTGGCGACTGCGGCTTGGTGCAATTGTAGATGATGAGATCCTGATTGAGGGGGCTGATCGAGAACAGACCACCAAACCTGGAGGTGGTGTTGCCTGTCGGGATGTTGCAGCCTAGATCCAGGTGTATAGAGTCATTGTGCTCCTGGGCCTCGGCGATGAGCAAGGAGGCGTTGTCATAAAAGATGTTGAGGATCCGCATGTTGTACTCGGTCTGATAGGATCCGAGGTACGAGGTGTTGGCACGGCAACGAACCTGGAACTCAATCCCGCCGCCGCAGTCGGTCACGGCGTCCTCCTCCGGGACGAGCCCGAACGGGAAGCAGATGTTCACGTTGCCGCATAGCACCGACGGGCAGTACCTTCCGCCTTGCCCATATGCTGCTGCCGCAGGCAATCAGTGATGCCGAGAAGGCCACCCACAGCGGCGAGGCGAGGAAAACCATCAACAAGGCCGGAGCCATGGGAGGACTGGCCGGAAGCTTTGGAGGATGGAAGTAGCGGCACGAGCACGCAGAGGGAATGGTTGGAAGACACGAGGCACAAGTGGCCGACTGGCAAAAAAAAAAGAGGTGAGTCCGCGCCTCCTGTGTGTCGACCGTAGCTGTTGAAACCTTTGGACTGGAGTACTGGACGAGGACGACACTCGGGCCATATCGTAATCAGCTTCAGCGGGTCGCGGCGGACGGGAATTTGAGTTTTCCACGGTGCAGTGCTCCGATGGATGGGGCAAAGCGACGACTGCCGCATCGGCAGCCACTGAGATGACTGGTCGTCAACTACCGGGCAACTGCAAACTCAACATTGCGCGCCTTGCCAACCAACCTTCCCAAGTGTGGAATTTCTCCGACAAGTTGTGTTCTTTTCTTTTTTCTTTTTTTAGAAGGATTAAGTCCTTTTGACCCCCCTCAAGTATTGGGCGAGTTCGGTTTTCCCCCCTGATGTCCAAAACCGGGTATTCAAGGCCCCTCATCTCTCAAACCCGTGCTTCCCTCCTCGGCGGTTTTGTGGCGTGGGACCCACTAAATCATACTCTCTCTCTCTTTCTCCTTTTTTACCTCCCCCGGTCCTCCCTCTCTCTCCCCATTCCCCTTCCTCTCCTCCCCTGTTCCCTATCTCCACACGTCGGCGGCCGCCGCACCCCGCCTGGCCGCGCCCTCCTCCGGCCAGACAGGCACCCCTTCTCTCCTTCGCCTGCGAAGTCCGAGCGCCCCTCCTCCATTCGCTCCGACCGCCGAGCACCTCCGCATGCGCTCCGGGTGCCCTCGCAGGCTTCACCCGCCTCGGCCGAGATCGAGCGCGCCCCGCCTCCCGGCCACGGCGGTGCCACTCGCTGGGTCGCGCGGCCGGCACGGCAGACATCCGCGCCTGCAGACGGCTCGTGCCCACCCTTCCTCTCACCGGCCTCCCTCACGCCCGAGGAGTCCGCCCACGACGATGGCCAAGACTCAGGAGAGGCGGAGGAGGCCGGCCGGATCCGGCCAGCTGGCCTCGCTCTGAGCTCGCCCGCCACGCTCGCCACTACTCGGCCTCGACCTCCCGGCCGCCGGTGGAGCACGAGCAGCACCATCTCCGCCGTGCCGCCACCGAGCCTCGCCACGCCGTCGCCGCCACCCCGCGGGGCCCCTGCTGCGAGGCCCGCCGGCCGGCGGTGGGGACGAGGTGGCGGGGTGGGAGTGAGGGAGGGGAATGGGGAGAGAGAGGGAGGACCGGGGGAGGTAAAAAAGGAGAGAGAGACAGAGAGTATGACGAGTGGGTCCCACGCCAGCAAAACCGCCGAGGGAGGGAAACCGCACGGGTTCGGGAGATGAGGGGCCTTGAATACCCGGTTTTGGACATCAGGGGGGAAAACCGAACTCGCCCAATACTTGAGGGGGGTCAAAAGGACTTAATCCTTTTTAGAACCAGTTGTGTTCCTTTCTGAGACGTTAACAGATTGTATTGGGCCCTCGGAGGCAAAGCAACGAGATGGGATGTGTCTGTCTGGGCCTCAGCCGCGACGCGGCGGTGGTTTGTGATGAGCCCGCGCCACTGAATGGGTTTGTCTTCGTGGAGAATGGTGGCCTGCCTAGTCCATGGAGATCCATCCACCCCTGCGCCGGCGGCGTCCATCCGACTTTCCGTCTCGCCGTCGTCCGTCGAGACTCGAGATGTGCGGCGGTGAATAGAACCATCCCAAGCCACTGCATTGCCGGCCATCTCCTTCGGCACACTCGCAGCTGGTACTATCCCATGAGAAAATCTCCCAAAAACTCTCTCCTCTCCGCGCCTTGCCGCATCGCCGACTCGGTGCCAGGGTGATTGGGGCGACAGATGGAGAGGACCGCAGGATCCAATCTGGCGCCACGAGTGGGTAGTCCGGTACGGCACGCCAGCTCTGGCCTTGTTGCATTGGGAGAATCGGAGAATCATCGGGCATCAAGGAAACCATGTAAGTATCATGCACTTTAACTGCTCCGTTCTTCCGTGGATTTACCCACATATGTGATTTTAAGTTTAGTATCTGACAGTCAGATACTCAGATGCGTACTTCAATTTGATTTGGTACTTATATTGTTTGAGAAAACATACTCCGAGTTTGCAGTGAGATCATGTGCATTTGCATTGAGATGTGGTATCAATTGTCAACCTTAATGGTTAACTTCTGGTAGGAACCTGAATAATTACTCAGGAAAAAAAAGATCGACACGATAACCTCGGCGCCTCCCTGACCGCTGCCACCCCCTCCGACGTCCTCCCCTCTCGCCGTCACCAGCGGGGGCGGAAACGCTTCCGCCGAGGATGGCGACGGCGGGATCTCCTTCGGCCGACCTGTGCCGCTCCGCCCCCTCTCCGCCGTGGCGGCGCGGTCCACCGTGGTGGCGCCGTCCAGCTCCGGAAGCGGCGGATCTGGTGTGCCTGGGACCAGATCCGGCAACACCGGTGTCGGATGCCGCCGGCGGCGGCGGACTCGGGAGGAGGGCGGGGCTCCGGCTTCACTGGGTGGCCTCACCTTCCTCTAGCTCTCTCCTCCTTCCTCCACTTCTTCCATGCTCCATGGTCACAGTTTGGCGAGCGGCTGCCTGTCCCACCGGCGGTAAGCTCGGTCCCGACAGACGCACGTCGGATCCGGCCTCCCATGGTGCGGGCCCGTGTGCATGGCCGCTGCGTGGTGCTCCCTTCGCTCGGCTGCCCCCCGCACGACGATGCGGGGGCCTGCTCGGCGGGCGGCTGCACGGAGGTCGGGTTCCCAACGTGAGGCCTCCCCTGTTGGGTGGGGATCCCCCTCCTGTGTATCATCATCTTTGCCTGGCTCTCCATTTGGTTGGCACAATGGTCTCCATTTGGTTGGCACGATGGTCGTGCGAACCGACCCGCTTATCATCAAGGAGCGTGGAGGTGCGTGCACGGTGGCCGTTCCTCCTTTGCATCTTGCTGACGAGCGGTGTGGAGTTCCAACGGACATGTTTCATCGGTTCCGTGCAACGAAAGTGTTGTGCTTGTTGTGTAGGGGGTGTTTCTTCACCTCGCATGGTCCGGTGACCCTGTGACAATTTTGCTATGGCCAAGGTTCTTGTCATGGTCGACGTGGTGGCAGCTCGTTGTCCATGCCAACCTTGTGCCGTTGGAGCATGCTTTGACCTGAGGTGCTGGCGGCCTCGCAGCGAAAGCGCCACACTCGGTGCGTGGGGAGGTCTGTGACCTTCGCATTATACGCCGTCCATAGCATTGTCGCGGTCTGCACTCTTCTTCCTTCGATAATGGCTTCGTCCTGCTTGGCTGATCGGGTTTGCCCGTGTTCTTTTTTGGGTGCTTGCTTCTGGCACCTTTGCTTCGTCGTCACCCTTGATAGTGTCATCAAATCAATAGTCGGGTGCACTCATAGTAGCCGACCCTCCCTCCTTTGAAGCTTCCTCCCCTTGAAAGGCGTTGGATGGCAGTAGGTGGTGCCCGGATGCGCCTCTATGATGCCATTGTTAGCTCTATGGGAGATCGGTGTGTTCAACACTGTTGTGACCAAATGTGTTTTCTTTGCTCTTAGTCCCCCTCTAGTGTGTGGTTCCTGAGGACGAGCTTTAGCTCGGGTGGTTGGCTCTGCAGTTGCGCAAGTCAACGACGTGTTCGAATCCGTCGGCTGTGATTTTCCTCGTGAGGGATTTATTCTCCGAAAAACCCTCATTTGGTGAAGTCGGGGTTCAGAGGTTTTCTAAGCCGGGAGTTGGCTTTCTTCTCTTAATGAAAACCGTGAGGGCGGTCTTACCCCCACCGGCTTAGTTCTGGTGTGTGGTTCCTTACTCCTTCAGGGCTTCCTCCCGCTGTTGGGTTGAGGGCGGCATCCGAGTGCGCTCAGCTACGAGGGGTGAGGGTGGCACTTTGGTCTCGATGGACTTGACAAGTATATCGTTTGGTTGTAATGCCCAAGACGGGTCATGGTTTGCTCTTTTAGCTCTGTAAGCCTTAGTCTTAGCCCCATGTCTCATGCTTTGTAATTCCGACTTTGACCGACTTGTAAAACTCAAGCGTAACCTTTTGGTTGCGCCTTTTTGAATGAAATGTTCAGGTGGACGCACTCCGCCCCTGTTGATTCCTTAAAAAAAATTACTCAAAAAAATTGATGCACCAGTATTTGGAACCTAACTCAAATAGGCGAAATGTATGCCCCTCTTGGCCTCAGTCATGGCTACCATCAGCTCCATCATCATATTTCAACATGCCATTAGTCCAGGACTGTCCAACTATATCGGCATGTTTGGATGTAGCATTGGCGCACCATTGCCTCAGACCTGTGTGCGTTTGGTTGCAACCCTCGTTATTAACCTGGTCCAAGCAGGTGGTTCCTCCACCAGGCGACCGAAATCGACTCCTGGTTGCTGCGTGCGGCTGCCTGAGCTAATGATGGTCATGTACTCGATTGACTACTGTGATTACTTGATTCATCGGAGACAGGAGACAGTAGGAGTATGCCAACCGTTTGTCTTTTTCTTTTTGTTCACTTTTTCTATCATTTCCGGTTAAAAGAGTACTCCTACATTGTGTAGCTAATTTATACTATTTTACAATTTCTTTATCTCCAACTTTAAATAGATATACTTTGGGACACCTTTGACTTTTTATTGCCCTAAAAATATTGTATACATTTATTAATTTATGAAAAAGTTAACCAAACCATCCATTTTTTGTTAGTATAAATTAATTAATATATATATAATTTTAATAATAGAGTCATATAAACTATCATACTAATTACATAATATTAACTAAAAATTGTAGGTCGTTTGACTCCAAATTACGACAGTTCGTCTTATTCAAAAATTTGTGCAAACATAGTCAAATAAAAGTCATTTTTGAAGAATTTTTATTATACACAACAAAAAAGTGATATTTTTGCATAATTTTTTTAATAAGACGAGTGGTCAAATTTAAAGTAAAAAAAATCAAACAATCTACAATTTGAAATGGTACATAAGTAGTTATGGATTCACTTTTTCACGTACAGGCTTCCAACCAAACGTACCATTCTCATATTTGCCTGACCGGGTTCCAACCAAACCAGCTCTATATGCTGCTCGACTCTACTAACGTCATAATTTCAAAATTGAATTGATTTTTTTTAGAATGAGTAACGCCTTGATGGATCTATACTTAATATTAAAGTGCGGCAGTTTATGTCAATCCACCGTGACTTTTTGTCAAAAAAGTCTCTCACTTTGTTATTAATCAACCCGCGGTACTAGGAGTTATACAATTGAAGTTTTGACTATTTTAAAAAAAGTTCCTTCAAGTCCGTTCCTGCTGGCCTCGTCATCTGTCACGCTCGCCTCTGCGCTCTTCTACGCACGCCGGCCCATCAAGGTCTTCACAGAGTGCGCGCGCTCGCCGTGCGGATCCCACCGACCTGGCCTTGTACGTCGTCGCCGCCTCCCACTGCGGCACCCTCATGGCGTCGAGTCCCGAGGTGCACATCGCGGCAGCACAGGATCAACTCCTCGATGTCTACACCGACGCGGTGGTCTTGGATCTGAAGGCCGCGTGAGCAGGCGGACCCCACCGACTCGACCTTGTACGCCACCTCCTCCCGCCGCAGCGGCCTCATGACACCAAGCCAACGAAGAAAATTGGATGTTGCTGCTACACCACTAAGCGGGGCGCGTTGACTGACGTCGACCTTCGTGACTTTCTCACGGTGAGCTTCAAGAGACCAAACGGACGGCGTGCATCTGCTCACCAAGAAGCACAAATCGCGAGCCACAAGGCAAGACCATGCCTCGGTGCCCACACCCGCGATCCCACAAGTCTGTGGTCTTCCTCCATGCGCTCATGCTACACCTATATCGTCAATCTCGGTTCCCCGCGGCCGCGTCTAGATCTGGCGGAGGAAGAACAGACACCGGAACCGACTGGAGTAGATGCGGAGGATGAGGGGCGTGCAGAGATGGGCGGCGGGTGGAGTGGAGGTGTGGACGACGTTAGGTAGACGAGAGGAGGAGAGAGCGGCGGCGCAAGGGCGGCAAGTAGTTTTTTTTAAGGAACAACAACGAGTAGATGTGAGACCACTTTGGGGAGGAGGGACATGACGTCCAACAAGTGGGGTCTGATTTGGGCCAACGACGTTCATTTGTAGAGTTGAGTAGTTTTGGATGAGTCGGTTATTATAAATAATATCGTGTTCAAAAAGTTATTATAAGTAATATGAAGTAAAAATAATGGGCTATATTTAACTTCATTAATTAAATAAATATACAACAAATATTAATAATTGAAATCTCGCAACCGAACAATCAAAATTTAAGAAACATCATCAATAAATTATCAGCTAATTTTTTCGCAAACCAATAATCAAAACTTAACAAACAACAACAAATTATCAACTAATTTTTGTGCTA
The DNA here is from genome assembly GCA_022644695.1 of Cenchrus purpureus. NCBI lineage: Eukaryota > Viridiplantae > Streptophyta > Magnoliopsida > Poales > Poaceae > Cenchrus > Cenchrus purpureus. The sequence continues at coordinate 17,779,385 of CP053466.1, forward strand.
CATGTACGGAGATATTTGATGTTTTTTCACTCTCGTGCAACTCAGAGGCATATTTGCTAGTAGTTTCTCAATTGTTAATTGATTCCAATACATATGTGTCATTAACGTTTGGGAAATTTTAAAAGGACACAACCTAGTGGTTCTGTGGAGCTCGGTAGCACCTCGAGTCTGGGTTCGACTCGTAAGAGCGAATATCTCGTGATTTAACGGCGTTGTGCTTTCGGTGGTAGGCGGCGTTCCGTCCGACAATGCGATGTGGTGACTTCGTCAATCTTGAGGATTTGCGGCCCGGATCTTCAAGATGCTCCTAGGGGTAGGGTTTGCGCGTGTGTGTTCTTAGGGATGAGTGTGCGTGCGTTGTGAGTGTCTCCGATGTACTGTGTAATTCAAAAAAAATGTTTGAAAAATTTTGGGTGTTGGATGATTATAGTGGGTGCCATCGCATCCGTTTTTTTCGTGGAATGTGGAGGATGGTTACTGGGCTTCATATGTGAGGCATATTTGCTAGTAGTTTCTCAATTGTTAATTGATTCCAGTACAGATGTGTCATTAACATTTGGGAAATTTTGGGTGTTGGATGATTAGAGCAACTCCAAGAGCTCCTTCAAATCGTTTTCCTTCGCTAAATTATAGAAAAAAGAGGAAAAACATGTTTCCAACAGCGTCGCTATTCTTCTCCCTCGCGAAACGCCTCACTATTCTCCCCCCGCGACTCGCGTTATCTGGCGAGCTCCTCCGCCTCGTCAAAACGCCGGAAACCACGGCAAGGATCCCACCCGCCCTCCTCCTCGCGCCAAATCGGTGAATTTCTCGCGCCAAATCACACTCCCGCGCAAATAAATCCATCGCCCCCCTCCTGTTCTCGCGCCCACGCCGCTTCGCGCCGCCGTTGACCACCGCCGTCGCGTCACGCACTACCGCCGTTCGTTACGCCGGGCCTAGCTGCCGCCGCATCACGCGGTGCCGCCGCCGCGTTCAAGACCGCGCCTAACGCCGCCAAGATCACATGGTGCCGCCGCCGCCGACATGTACAGGCCGCCGCGACCTCGTTCAACCGCGTCTTGGAATACCAGGATGACGACATCTTCAGCAGCATCTCCCTTTACTCTGTTTGTGCCAGGAAGGGTGGAGCAGTTTGGGGATTTGCAACAGTCCCAGGACCGTCGGTCGCTGGAAGATGTGCTGAGTGGTGAGGAAGTTCATGGACATGAGGCTTGCACAGGTGAGATCGATGTTCCAATTGGTGAATCATTTGTTATTGTTCATTGCTCGTGTGGGGATCCTATGAATGGTGCTTTGAGGTTTAATCTCTGTGTAAATCTGTTTATTAATCAATAGTAGTGACCACTATATCTATGCTTCTTAAGTTCACTTCGAATTAGAGTTGCATTCCTGCTTTTCACTATAGACGCAGGGAAAGTGGCAAAATTATATCTCAAACTTGTGTGCTGATTGTCTTGTGTGATTTTGCTAGCTTAAATTGTACCTTATTCACTTTGAACCTTATTCTTTTGATATAAGAGTATAGGACTAGTTGCTTACATCTGTCACTGTGGCTCCTTGTGCATTGTTGAGGAAATATATAGCAGCACAGAAAACCCCGGCAATATACCCCCTGCAAAGCTCACTGCTAGTTGGAGTGGCTTATTGCATTGGTCCTTTGGCTTTGGCACTGCATGCTTGTAGACCATCTCGACGATGGTTTCGAAGCAAGCAAATTTCATCATAGTGTCTCGCAGGGTAATACGCAAAGAAATTAGGCTGCACAGATGAACACAAGGTAGAATGGAAACAACATATCTGTGCAGATTAACTAAATGGCTATGTTTCCTGCAAATCAATTTTTTTATCCATAAACACCATACTTTAAGATTGTCTTCTGTTATTTTTCTTAACATCAATCAGAATGAATTCTTAGTGTCTGTACATAGTGTAGGTGTATACTTTACATTACTTATCAAACTTGTGTTATGAATGGTACTATTATTAAAATGTAAGCATGTTCAGGTAAATCTGAATTAGCGAGTTGTTGTTTTGAAGCTACTAAATTCAATGTTATGTAATCATTGATGATTTTTCTGTTGAAGTGTTAATCTTTAATTCTCCCACCTGATTTCATAGTACAGGATTGTAAAGATTGCACTTACAAAGCTTGATCTATACAATTCAAGTCATACTGTTTTTGTTATATTCCAGCCTAGCAAGGAATCTAAAGATGCTGGTTTCAAAAAAATAAGAAGACTGTTAAGCTTACCATTTTATTCTTTCCTCCAATTTTGCTTCACCTCCGGGCAGCTTTTTCTTCAACATGACTTTTCTTCCTACTGCTTTTTCCCTTAATATTACAAGTATAGATGGGTAAACTAATTAGGCGTTTTCATTTACTTGGGCTAAGTTAATTTCCCCCTCAGTTATATCAATCACATTCTGCATAGAGGTTGCAGTCTTGATTACAGCTCAATAATGTACTGCCACCAAACTGTGCAATGAAATTTGTCTTTTCATTGTCCCAACAAACCTTAATATAATTTTTAGGTTTCAAATAATATCTTATGGCAATCTAGATTTACCTCATGCTAGAGTTCACCATCTAGGTATTGTCTATGACTAAATTATTGATCCTGTCTTGAATATGATTACTCTGTTCTTTAACATTGGCATGATATATAGCTTGAACAAATAATTTGGCACTCTGGTCTGAGCTGTTGATGAATCTAGAGTGCTAGTGCTGGCAGCATTTTTTTATTGTGTTAAGTTGTATTTTTTCATGTGGCAGGAGGTATGGATGCAGGATGTTACATGTACCTCGAATCAATTTGATCGAAAGAGAAGTTGCGGACAGGATGGTGGCGTCGGCGGCCACGACGGCTCGATTTTCTTCTGCGGCGGCGACAGAGGGCGCCGTTTCTGTGTCCGCGACAAATCGTGCGTGCGGCGTCACGAGCCAGGGGGTCGGCGTCGGGAGCCAAGGGGGTGGAGGCGTTTCTGTTCTTTTCAGGTGGGCTTGGCACTAGCTGTTCACTTTTTGCTAGTCTGTTGGAACACCCCATAGAAATATAGAGTTTTCTATTTTTACAAAAGGCTCAAACTTCGAATTTAGCTAACAAGAATAAAGAGTCTGTTGGAGTTACTGGGTGCCATCGCATCCGTTTTTTTCGTGGAGTGTGGAGGATGGTTACTGAGCTTCATATGTGTGGACCTTATTTGTATGGTTTATCAACCACAAATTAATCATATTTTCTCTCAAAACAAATCAACTCAAATCATCAATTATCAGTTAGTCAATAACCCCCACCGAGCCAGCGAACAGGCTAGGCTCGTGGGGGATCTTCAGGCCTGAGCATCTCGCTGTCGCGAGGCGCGGCGGCTGCGGACACCGGGACGAACTAGTGCCGTCGCATTAGCGAGAATCGGGGGGGAGCCTCCAACCCCGCTGCTGCCCCGCGGGCCTGGGGCCTGTGGTGGCAGGGGCAGGCTGATGCAGTCTCGGCCTCGCGCCGCCGACGGCGGAAATACTGCACTAGCTCGTTGACTTCATCAAAGAGCCGGACTAAGAAGTGACATCCAAGGAAAAGGAACCAACCAAGCAAGTAACATGCATGCTCTTACATAATTTCATTCTGTAGTTGATTTATTTCCATGATTTTGACCTTTTCAGCTGTCACACTGGTCGATTAAGTCCGACTAGATGCTTAATTTTACGGAAACATATTCTGATTTTGTATTGGATCCTTACCAGTTTACTGGAGTATATTCGAAGGGGAAAATGTTTAAGAATTACCAAACTACAGTCGTTTGGATTAGGTGGACTATATTTAGATTCAATTCTGAGGATCTTCCTTCTTTAAAACAGTGGGTTCTTAGGAATACTAACCAGACTTCAGAATCAGAAATGAGACACCGTCCTAGAACCTTACAGTTGCTGCTGCTTGCCCATTCTAAGATGCATCGATCATAACTCTAATTTGGAGAAATATGTCTACCTGAGCTAGAAAAATAAATTTGTGTACCTAACTTGATACTGGCGCAAATATTCACATTTGTGCTCGGTATAATTTTTTGGATATTCATGTATAGAATAGTAGTGCATGAGTGAAGGACTAGCAACAAGCTGTCAATCGACAAGGATATAAATATGTTAGTATTTTCTCCAAAGAAAACCACCTTCGGTCATACAATGTATATACAAGATATGTATAGAGGATACTATCATAAGATGATAGCCTTTTAACTTTTTCTTAAAAGGTCAGTAATTTTGGATCCAAACCTCCTCACTTATAAATAGTAGGTACATATACATCTTAAGACAGGGATATCCTTTGAGCAAAAGTGTTCGTTTTACACCTATCATTTGATTTCTGAATTCACAAGGACGGTCTTCTTGCCCTTCATAGCTCTTGAAAAGAACCTTGTGTTTTGGTAGAACCTCTGGAACTCATGCTTCCTGTATTCAAATTGTAAACTGAACCTTCGCTGGAGAAAAAAAACAGAAAGTATAGTTGTATATATCCACTTATTAACGAAAATGACAATTGCAGAAATGCCTAGAGAGAATATCTTACAGTATTTGGCTGAAGTTTTGTTTTGGGGGCATTTCCAAACTGTCTAATCCTCTTTCAAACATTTCTAAAACCTTGGTTATTGTAGGGCGATGCATAGGTAATACTTGTATGCACCAAAAACCAATTAAAGCCATCTTTTTAGCAATTTCCTCAACCTCACTTGTGACTTCACAAACCTGTAATCCATCATCTTTGGCAAAGTGGTCATAAATCCAGTGTGGAAAATACTTTTCACTTGACTTTTGAGCTAGTGATTTCACGTTTTTTCTGCCTCCAACCATCTCTAGCAACATCATTCCATAACTATAAACATCTGATTTTGTTGAAACAACTCCAAAGGTTCGAGAATGAACTTCAGGAGCAATGAATCCAATTGTTCCTCTAGCACCAGTCATTGAAAGTTTACTCTCCTTGGTATGACACAATTTAGCTAAACCAAAATCGGCAATCTTTGGGCAAAAGTCCTGATCTAGAAGTATGTTTTGAGGCTTGATATCGAAGTGGATTATCCGTGTATTGCAACTATGGTGCAAGTATTCTAGGCCACGAGCAATTCCAATTGCTATTGTATAGAGCTTTTGCCACCCTAAAGTTTCTTTGGGTTTCTCAGAGTAAATATACTGATCCAGGGAACCATTAGGCATGTACTCATATATAAGAGCTCTTTTTGTGCGCTCCAAACAAAACCCAAATAAGCTGACGATATTAACATGAGATGTCCTTCCGATGCTCATAACCTCATTCACGAATTCCTCCCCATTTCCTTTGCATTCATGCAAGAATTTCACAGCAACCAGGCGACCATCATGGAGCCTTCCTTTGAAAACTGTTCCATAACCACCTTCTCCAAGCTTATCATTGAGAGAGGAAGTTATATTCACTACCTCTGTGTACTTGTACCTTTTTGGAGCTAGGGATCCATATGACAGTATTAGACTCTCAGTGCTCTTTTCACTGACATTCCCAGTCTTTGTGCTGAGGAGAAACCATATCAGCACACAAATACATAGAGCGAGTAAGCTTGCAGCTGCAGCTGTTGAACCTGAGATTGAGTTATGTTATTAACTTTACTATAAATCGAAATTTATACATTATTTGTTATTCTTTTGCAAGGAATGAGGTAATTCGTGATTCCCAATGCTTAACAAAAGTAGTAGAAACTTAGAATGCATGCTCCAGCTATCCAAACCACCCAGACCGCCTTCGCCACATTAGCTGGCATATCTGATATGTGCATGGATTGAGGACTTTATATTTTCCTCTGGAAATGATAAATAGTTAGCAGGAGAAACCCAGATGGGTATAGTATCTAGTATGAATACATCCAGTGCGTCCTTCTGCTCAGTAGAAGAGCTAAGATCAAAGTACTAGAACATGGCAACATGCGCTAAAATTTCCCTTGATCTCAACGGCTCCAACAGAAAAGAAAATTAGAACATGAAGGGGGAGCCATGGCCCCTGCCAGCTAGATCGGTCAATGTTTTTGCTTGCTTGTTTTAGACATGGAACATGTCAGCTTTCAAGTGGCACAGTTCACTACAACTGGGAATCTTTTCTGACGAGGGTGTAGCAATGTATATGATGATTAGATGATCGGACAAATTATTACCACCTGGATTTGAATGCTCAGGTCCAGCTTCCTGTCCGCACAGGCCTGCTGTCTGTCATGCGCCGGCCCTTGGGATTGGGTTAACCTGATCAGGCTAGGATCTCCTGATTGATGTGTTTCTATAAATCTTGGATACCTAGCCTATATATGCATATGTAACCCTGGTGCTTTGCACTGTAATAAATCTATTATCCCTGAGCCATATTGCTTTCAAACATCACCTTTTGTTAGTTGCTGGGGTGGGTTTTAGTCTTTTAGATGAATTTAAGAGTTGCAGACAAGGATATACTTTTATCCTTTTCTCACACAGGTACCAATCATGCTCTAGATAGCTGAACTATTCTTTTGTGAGACGATAACCTGCTTAAATATATTTATACTAGTAAGACGCAATGTGCTACATATTTACCTATGATTGTTATCTTCCTTTCCCCGTCAGCCCTCTTGGTTCCTGCAGGAGCCATAAGTTTAACTGACATCAGAAAAGTTAAGATTAATACACGTGGCTATTGGTCTATTTAAAAAAACAAAATATATGTTTAGGATTTGATATTTGAAGAACATCTGTATAACTACAAAATATATAGAATGTACTGCTTTTGAAAAACAGAGAAGTGTATTTCTCAGCTTTCTGATTGAAGAAGTAAACAACCTTAAACAATAGGTTTAGTCTTAGCCGAGGAACAAGCATACAAAAAAAATATATGTCGATGGAGTTTTACTGGTCTGCATGTCAAACTTAACTGCCATGAGCTGCACTTGCAGTGTTTTTTTTTCCGAAAAATTTTCAATTCTCCAAAATTGGTTGCTTCTCCCTTGATATGTCCTCGTGTTAGTTTGAATATATGTTAGGCTGGATGGCAAGAACAAAGCGTGCTGTGTATGTGAAAAAAAAAACAATGTAAGCATGCTGTGTATTTCTTTCCACAATTTCCTGAAGATTACTAGTGTTGTAGTAGCTAAACCAAAAGGGTGTTTAGGCTATATTAATGCTGTAACATCCCGGATTTTTCCCGGAATGCTATTGTTTGCAAAAATGTGGATTTCAAAATTTCGATTTGAAATTGAGTGCATAATTAAAATTTAAGGCTGCCTTCTTTGAATCTTCCCTAATTTCCTAGATTTACTTTGAGCAAAATAATAAATTTAGGAAATATAAAATGCTAGTGTGAGAACCTTGGAGATTTTTGGATTTATTTTGGATCTTAATTGTGTGGGATTCAAATTTGAATTTTAAATTCAAATTCGAATCATAGTTTAAATAGGATTTAAGGTATTAGGGAAAATAGGAAAACCATCTCCTTTCTCTGTTGGGCCTCAACCCAGTTCACGAAGTCTGCCGAGCCCCCTCTTTCTTTCACCATCGACTGCAGCAAACCGCGGCCCATCTCGGCCTTCGGCCCACCAAACCCCGGCCTGCCTCCCACCTACCCACTTTCCTTCTATCGCCGCCATGTGGGTCCCGAGTCGGTAGGCGCCCTGTTCCTTTCTTCTTCCGGGTGGCCTTGGCGCCAGCGCAGCGCGTGCGAGCGGCCGCGCCCGCACCGAGCTCATGGCGCCGGGATGCACGCGTGTCCGGGCGCGGAAGCCGAGGATCTCCACCGCCCGCCTGCGCTCAAACCCTAGCCGGCCGCCCTATAAATCCCCTCCAATCCGTCCCGCCGAGCTCATCCTGTTCCGCCGCCACTCCCTGTCCACCGCAAGAAAGGGGGAGAGAAGGAGGGAGTAGAAAGGAGAAGAGGAGGCGGGGAGGAAGCCGGAGGTCGCCCCACTCGGTTCCCGCCGAGCTTTCCCCGCCCGCTTGAAGGAGAAGGAGGAGGTAGGGAAAAGAAGGCCGGAGCCGCTGTTCGTGGAGAAGAAGCGAAGAGGAAGGGGGAGCCGGGGTCGCTGCGCGGCGGAGCTGAACCACGACGTCAACGCCGCGTCGTGAAGACCGGGGAGAAGCACGTCGTCGCCGCCGAACCGGTTCTGCGCGCCTTCGTCGCCGTCCGCCCGCTGAGAACCGTCGGCGCCGACACCGCCCGAACACGAGTCGGCGCGCCGTGGACCACGATGCGAGGATCGGAGTGCCGCTGCTGCCGTGGATGTCCTCAGCACCGTGAAGCCGAAGCCGGAGCGCCCGTGTGCTGGGAGCTCGAGTACCACAACGTCGACCACTACCTGGCCGAGAATGCCCGAACAGTGAACCATTCTGCTTCCTCTGCTCGGCCACACCTTCCTCACCGCCGTCGCCACGCCTTGGGGAGCACGAGGTGAGCAAGAGACCCCTCGTCTTTGTGGATCCGGCCTTCGAGCCGAGGCTGAACCGAGCCTTGTGAGCTCGCTGTCTTGTGTGCCCGCTGCCTGCTCGTGCCGCCGCGCAGACCCGCCGTCGTCTGAGTGCTGGCCATCGAGCCAAGCGTCGCTGCGGTGCCGCCGCATCGACACCGCGCGCTCCTTGCTTGCTGCCTGAGTCGCTTCCCGTTCGTTCCAGTGCCGAGCGCCCGCGGAGCTCTGGCTCGTCGCCGCGTTACGATGCCGGCACACACACACGCACGTGCACGTACACTCGAGGGGCCGAACCCCTTTGTTCTCTTGTCCAACCCGTGCACACACCCGCGCCGCAGCGTGCGAAGGAAGCGAGCTGCCGCGGCGTAGACACCCGGTTCTTGCCGCCGTGTCGCCTCGCCGCCAGCACCCAGATCGCTCGCGACGCACGCGCCGCGAGTGCGATTACCATGCCCCCTTGTGCTTGTCGAGCGAACCGTGGATGCTCACATGCGCATCTTGCGACGCGCACATCTCGATCCACCGCCCGACCTTGTCGCGTCGCGTCGTGCACCTCAGCCGCGGACATGGGTACGTCGAGCCATCGACCCCAAGTCCGAGCCTTTTGGCCGCCGAGAGCAAGCACCGGATCGATCTTGACCACGTGGTCAGTCTCGCGTTCACGCTCGCGTTCACCCCTACCACGGCCACCCCGGCCAGCCGCCGAGATCTCTGTTTCCCGTCCGCCGCGCGACCTCGTCGCCGTGGGTCGACGCCGCCAAAACCGCTCTTTTCTCTACCTTATCGGTGGCTCGAGCGTCTCCTTCGTGCTCCGTGTCTTGCCTGTCCAACTGCGCACACACATGCACGCACAAGGGACGTTGGCGCCGTGCGAGGAACCGCGCCGCCGAGCCGTCTCTGTCGCCCGAGGCTTCACCCTTGTCGCGACCGCGCGCGCGCCACCGCTTGTCTGTTTTCCATGTTCTTCTCCGTCGTCGCGGGCACCATCACCATAGCCAGCCAAAGTCTGAGCCTTCTCCAGTTTAGTGCCTTTCCTGGACCCCTATGCCCGGTGCCGCCTTTCTTTTCCCGCTGCAGCTTTCTGTTATCCCTGTTCTCTGCCCACTGAAACAGCGAGCTAGTCAGAGCATCCTGCTGCCAGCAGCTCAGGGCGTCATGCGCTGTGCCTATGCTCTTTTCTCCATAGAAGCATGCCAGCAAGCGAGAGCTTTGATCTATTTTCTCCTATCAAGCTAGCAGCTGCAGCAGTGAGGGAGAGGCACCAAGTTCTGAGTGTTGTACTCAACCTGAAGTGCAAGCTTGGGAATCTTACGAGCTGCCGATGGTGCAGTTAACCTGAACCATGCAGCTGGTATGTGTTCACCTTTGGTTCTGAACCTACCTCTACAATCGTAAGCCATCAGTCTAGTCCATCACCATCTAACCTCTATTTGGTGAAGCCAAGCCACCTTCTTTTTCCTCTCGGGTGATCTACCTAAACGACCGTTCTCACCGTCCTTGAAGCTAGCCGTTGTCGGCGTGCCCTTGAGTTGGTAGGGGCTGCTTTGTGACACTGTTGTTGGCGAACAGGCGGCAATCTTTGTCCAACCACCTTGTTTCAAGACCAGACCTAAGGCCGGTCTTTTCCCAATCGCCTAACCTAGCAGAACCACCTCCATCTCTATAATATCCAAGCCTGCTGGCATCTAGATAGCACAAGCGGCCCAAAAAGCTAACAAGCTGGCCATGATCTCTTCTGTTCTTACCTCTAAGCATACAAGTTGCTACTCCTAAACCAATGCGTGTTAGTCCAACCTGAACCTCGGTTACTTGAGCGTTGCTTGCCTCCGACTATGCATGCTTTGCTGATCATCGGTTTTGTGTCGCTGGTGCATGACCACCGGTCTTTCTAGCCACTCAAGCTTCCTGCTGCGGTCGTGCACGGCGCACCCTACGTGCAAGTGCGAGCACGCCGGTGACCTGTCCGCTCTGTGCGCCCGGTCATGGCGTGCACCGCACCTAAGGGTCGGCAAATCCCGAATCTTGAACCCTTCTAGCCAAGCCTTGTAGCACCTCACCATGACGGCCGACAGCTCGGAGCATCGGTGCATTGTGATGCTTGCCATACCAAATCTTATCCTGTGTCCCATCGGTGAGCAACCTAACCACCCGTTCTCTCTATCCGTGAAGCCTTTCTCACGTGCACGCCCGTGTGTTGACCGGCCGTCGTGTTGCTCAGCCGACGGACGCCTTGCCATGGGATGTCGTAAAGCATCACACCGCCCACGCCTCTCGCACATGCCGTGAACGACAATAGTGTGCAGCCATGAGGCACATGCCCTGTGGCATTTGATCGGCGCTACGCACACAAAGCGGGGACCTTTGTTATGCCCACAACCCGCTCGATGATATGCCGAAATGCCCAGTCGAGCCGGCATAGCCATCGTCCTTTCCTCTCTGAAGCCGACCTTCGATGTTGCGATCGGGACGTGATCATGAGATGCACTTTGCTCTGCTTGCCACCGCTGGCGCCGACGCTCCTCGAGCGGCCTTGGCGCGGTTTTGAAGCAGTGCCGCAGCCTACAATAACGCGCGCCGCCGCTTGCTACTGGATCACGAATCACGCTCGCACGTCGCGTCGTCAGTCTCTGTTCTCTGTGACTCGACCGAACCTCGGCCAAAGACCATCTAGTCTCTAACCATTGGCAGAACCTCTTAAGTTTTTACCATGTCATGTGTATGCTCTAGTGGTTCACCTAAAGTGCTAGCCGGTGGTTTTTCTGGTCCAAACCAAGGAACTGCAGCCTGTACAGGAAGCTAGCAAGTCTAATCAACTCCTTTGTTGTCCTACACCATCTACCTTCCAACTTTAGTCTAGTATGTGTGTTCCTTGGCTAAACAGCAGCACATATCCTTTTTCCGCCAAGTCTTAATCAGTACCAAGTGTCTGTTCTCTATCTTGCAAGCCCCGACCATAGCTTTCGCCGCGGCCGTGTCACGCCTTCGCGGTGCACGACACGTGGGCTAACCAAGCCGTCGGCCCCTGTCACACCTCTATCGTGTTCCAGCTTGAGCTGAGTTTCTCAACCACACCACATCTCTCCTAGCAGATCTACTGCAATCTCTAATCGACCAAAGGGCCTACGGACTTATCTGGGATCCACTAACATGTGGGCCGCTAACTCTCCAACCTAGTCCCATCTCGACCTCACGGGCCCACAAGATGACTTGTGGGGTCCGGATGACCTTTGACCTTTCCCTTTTGACTTGGTCAACAATGATTGTTGACTAGTCAACTTACCATGCAAATCAACCCAAAACCTAGCTTATGGTTCTCTAACTTGCTGACTTATGTTTTCTGTGCTTTATCGCAATTAACTAAATCTATAAAATATTTCTTTATTTGAAAAATCAATATTAAAGTGATCCTACCTTAGAAAATATGAAATCGGTTTCTTTATTCTTCTAAAATCATGAAGCACCCGTTAGACTAGCTTTGGAGTTATTTGGTTCTTTATTGCTTCTCTTTGGAGTTATTTGCATCTAGACACCGTGTTTATTTATATTTGCGAATCTAGGAATTCCGAGGCGAGAGAAGATCAAGAACAACTACGGAACTCGACGTCTACTTGCACACGGTGTTCACGCGACCATCTTTGAATGCCCATTAGGCATGGCTATTTTATGCTAGTGCTTTATTTAATGCATAGAGATGGATATGATGAACCCATGCATAGCCTCTTTGACATACTTGTCCTTGATTGACCTACTACTACTTTACTTAAGCTAGATGTTGTCTGAGCTTGCTATGCATGTGTTGGGATTATTGTGGTAGTTTCTTGGCGTGTGTTGGGAAAACCGGCGGGAGAAGGCGTTTTGGGATATTTTGGCGGGGTGAGCTCGAGACAACGATGCGGGATCGGGGCGAGGATCGTCTTCTCGGACGTTGCAGAGTTGGTACCTATGGTACACCGTTTTAGGAGCACGGTGTTGGGGATTTTGTGATGACTTGGAGGATATGAGCTCGCCCGATGCAGAGTGGGTCGCTGTTACGGACTTTCGCACACCACCTCGAGAGTGGGGATAGGGCCGTTCGACCCTAGCAAGTGCGGTACCATACACCGGAGGATAGCGGGGTGTCGGTGGGGAGAGGTGGGAGTGAGTCCACCCTCTCGGTCACGACTCCGTGTGGCCACTGCAGGGCATTTTCCGATTAGGGTGGTCTTGCGGGGACCGCGCCGAGACCCGGATGCAGGATGGAATCGTAACTCCTAGGTGTTCGTCGGTAGGATGGGCTTGGTTGGCTGATCACCGGGTGCCATTCCGAGTTGTGGTGTACGCTCTGCGAGTTTAGATCTATCACATAGCGCGTCCTCGGTTATGGACATGCCCGTTGTTTCTCCGACTCTTACGTTTTGGGATTTCTACCTCCCCCTTATAGGATGAGAGTGTATGGTGAGCCGTGGTTGTATTCGGGAGAGGAGGTTGCTCCCTCTACCTCGCGGATCCGAGTGCAATCATTGAGGTGCGAGGGTGGGAGTTCTCGACCCTAGATGGAGATAGGTGATGGTGGCGGAGATCGGGTGACCGGTGTATCCGTTTGCGGATGAGAGATATGGGAATTGGAATCGGAGATTCTATTCTTTATGAGATCTGCTGCTGCTTAGGAAACCCAGCTCTTACCTCATACCTTTTATACCATTAGAGGTAGGCCACTTAAAGCTTGCATACGGTTGGTGACGTGAACCTATCCCATTCCTTGGGGATAGTTTATGAGTGTGCAGGATTGGACTTGAAGCGAAAGTCCACTTTCGAAGAATCCATGGAGGAAGGGTCCGTTGCTACGCTCAAGGATGCCTGTGGTGAAGATCGAGGATGAAGCCCTGAAGCCTTAGCTACCCGCGGAGTTTCTTCTTGTCGCTTTAGCCCAAGGGGCAGGTACTTTTAAATCGTATACCGAGTTGTAATCGGTTGTAAATACTATGTTTTGTACTCTGATTTCATGTATGACCGTGATATTTATCGTGATGAATGCCTGCGTGATAGCGTCGATCCGTGGACTATCACGAGATGAATGCCGGGTTTTCGATTTTGAAAACCTGTATGCTGGTGTGTGGTATCAGAGCCGTACTTGACCGTAGCACGCAACCCTAGGTTGGTCGATAGCTTAGGAACAATCTATACGCTCTATTTTATATATACCCCCTTGAATTATTTGAAATATACCTTCCCTGCTTTGAAAAACTCTTATCTTTCCTTCGTTGATGCAATTTCTTACGTGGACTAGATAGGATGAGACAGAAGATAACTTGGATGGCATGAGAATACCTTGAACCACTAAAAGTAGAGCCTACCTTGTTTGACGTGTTGCAAGTAATTAGACCGATTAGTGTGCGAGATCTCAACGGTCATGAGTCAACCTTGAGATAGCACTATCTTTAATGCTTTGAATGTCTATGTGCTTGGTTCTTTATGGATCTTATTGGATCTTATGGTTCTTACTATTGAGTGTAGGATTATATATTAGCGAATATTTTCATATTTGTACTTGACTCCTAGAATAGGTAACCCGAGTGCTACCCATCTTAGGAAGGACCACCACTTTGAAATGCTTTGGAGGTTATTGGCCTAAGGATCACTAAGATAACCCGAAGGAGGATAAATATAAGGAGTATCGGAGACGTACCTACTCAATTGAAGAAGAAAAGGACGACACTGCATTATGAGGTCTAGATTTTGGAAAAAGGTACCTCCTGCATTTTGGAATCAAGTTACTAACTTGGATTAGAGAGTACTGCGTTGGAGCCACCCACTACCTCGGAGTTGCTGGAATTTGAGGAAACATACAAGGAGTAAAGAAATTCACGATAAGAGCCCCTCAAGTATACTCAAGCGAGGACATCAAGAATCACTATGTTGTGGATCAAGAGATTGAGATCAAGATCAACCTTACCTCGGAACAATTTCTAATTCGAGAGACCTTTTGTTGTGTGCACACTAGTGACCGAAAGAAACTACAATCAAGTGAAGATGATCAAGCTCGCAACGAACTTGAAGATGTTCGGTGACTCAATGTACCCAGGTGAAGCTTCAATCTCGAGGACGAGATTCTTTTGAGGGGAGTTCACGTAACATCCCGGATTTTCCGGAATGTTAATGTTTGCAAAATGTGGATTTCAAAATTTCGATTTGAAATTGAGTGCATAATTAAAATTTAAGGCTGTCTTTGAATCTTCCCTAATTTCCTAGATTTACTTTGAGCAAAATAATAAATTTAGGAAATATAAAATGCTAGTGTGAGAACCTTGGAGATTTTTGGATTTATTTTGGATCTTATTGAGTGTGGATTCAAATTTGAATTTTAAATTCAAATTCAATCATAGTTTAAATAGGATTTAAGGTATTAGGAAAATAGGAAAACCATACCATCGACCTGCAAAGAAATGGCCCATCCGGCCTTCGCCCACCAAACCCGCCTCCCACCCACCCCTTTCCTTCTATCGCCGCCATGTGGGTCCTGTGAGTCCGCCTTTTCTTCTTCCCGGTGACGCGCCGCGAGGCCGAGCGCCGAGGATCACCAAGGCCAAACCCTAGCCGCCCCTCCAATCCTGGCCCGCCGAGCTCATCCTGCTCCCGCCACTCCACCGCAAGAAAGGGGAGAGAAGGAGGAGTAGAAAGGAGAAGAGGAGGCGAGGAGAGCGGTCGCCGCCCCACCTGAGCTTCCCTGGTGAGAAGAAGGAGGAGGTGGGGAAAAGAAGGCCGGAGCTGCTCGTGGAGAAGAAGAGGAAGGGGAGCGGGTCGGCGCGGAGCCGAACCACGACGCCAACGCCGCCCGTGAAGACCGGAGAAGCACGCTGCCGCCACGAACCGGTTCGCACTCGCCGGCTGCCGCCCCGCTCAGCGAACCGCCGACGCCCGACACCGCCCAACTCGAGCCTCGCCGTGGACCACGGCGCGAGGATCGGAGTGCCGCTGCTGCCGTGGATGTCCTCAAGACCGTGAAGCCGGCCGAGTGCCTGGAGCTCGAGTACCACAACGCCGACCACGCTCGCAATGCCCGGTGAACCATGAACCCGCTTCCTCGCCGGCCACACCTTCCTCACCGCCTCGCCATCGCCTTCGTGGAGCACGAGGTGAGCACCGAGACCCTCGCCGTGGATCCGAGCCGAGGCCGAACCGAGCCTTGTGAGCTCGCCGTCTTGTGTGCCCGCCGCTGTGGCCGCGCCGCGCCGCCGAGTGCTGGCCATCGAGCGCCGGTGCGCCGGTTGCCGCCACGCCGCTATCGACACGCCGCGCCCTTGCTTGCTCGCGCTTCGCTCGTCTCAGGCCGAGCCCGCGCTCCTCGCTCGCCATCGCCGCTGCCGGCACACACACGCACGTGCATCGCACTCGAGGGCCGAACCCCTTTGTTCTCTTGTCCAACCTGCAGACACTTGACGCACGCGAGCAGCGGAGACACCCCGCTTCTGCCGTGGTCGCCGCACAGACCCAAAGATCGCGACGACGCACGTGAGTGCCAAAGACCATGCCTTGTGCCCCCGTGGATGCCGCATGCCGACATCCGCATCTCACCGCCGACCTTGTCCGCCGTCGTTGCGGCACCTCATGGCACGGACATGGGTACATCGCCGAGCCATCGACCCCAAGTCCGAGCCTTTTGGCCGCCGAGAGCAAGCACGGATCGATCTTGACCACGTGGTCGCCTCGCTCACGCCTGCTCACCCCACCGCACAGCCACCCCGCTACCCGCCGGATCTCGCTTCCCGTCGCGCCGTGCCAGGTCGACGCCCAAGGCCGCCTTTTCTACCTTATCGGTGCTCGAGCATCTCCTTTCGCGGTTCGTGTCTTGCCTTGTCCAACCGCACGCACACATGCACGCGCCGCTCGGGACGTCACGCGGAGGAACCGCAACCGAGCCGCCTCCTCGCCGCCCGAGGCTTCACCCTTGTCGCGACCAAGGCGCCACCGCTTGTCCTGCTTTTCCATGTTCTTCTGCTCGGGCGCCATCACCATAGCCACCAAAGTCCGAGCCTTCTCCGTTTAGTGCCTTTCTGACCCCATGCCCGGGTGCCGCCTTTCCCCGCCACTGCAGTCGTATCCCCTGCTCGCCCAAAACAGCGAGCTAGTCGAGCATCCGCTGCCGCAGCTCAGGCGCCATCGTCATGTGCTCTTTTCTCTCCATAGAAGCATGCCAGCAAGCGAGAGCTTTGATCTATTTTCTCCTATCAAGCTAGCAGCTGCAGCAGTGAGGAGAGGCACCAAGTTCGAGTGTTGTACTCAACCTCAAGTGCAAGCTTGGGAATCTTACGAGCCGTATGGTACGAGAAGTTAACCTGAACCATGCAAGTATGTGTTCACCTTGGTCTCGAACCTACCTCTACAATCGTAAGCCATCAGCTAGTCCATCGCCATCTAACCTCTCGCTGGTGAAGCCAAGCCACCTTCTTTTTCCTCTCGGGTGATCTACCTAAACGACTGTTCTCACCATCCTTGAAGCTAGCCGGCTGTCGGCGTGCCCTTGAGTTAGGGCTGCTGTGACACTCGCTGTTCAACAGCAATGCTGTCCAACCACCTTGTTTCAAGACCTTCACCTGCACTCTAAGGCCGGTCTTTTCCCAATCGCCTAACCCAGCGTAACCACCTCCATCTCTATAATATCCAAGCTGCTGGCATCTAGATAGCAGCTGCGCAAAAGCTAGCAAGCTGGCCATGATCTCTTCGTTCACCTCTAAGCATACAAGTTGCTACTCCTAAACCAAGCACGTGTTAGTCCAACCTGAACCTCGGTTACTTGAGCTTGCTTGCCTCCGACTATGCATGCTTTGCTGATCATTTGTGTCACCGGTGCATGACCACCGGTCTTTCTAGCCACTCAAGCTTCCTGCCGCGGCTGCAGCCTGCCTACGGTGCGAGCACGCCGGTGACCTGTCCGCCTCGTGCCGGTCATGACGTGCACCGCACCTAAGGGTCGGCAAATCCGAATCTTGAACCCTTCTAGCCAAGCCTTGTAGCACACCTCACCATGACAAAGACACATTCCCGAGCATCGGTCTGTTGTGATGCTTGCCATACCAAATCTTATCCCGTGGTCCTATCGAGTGAGCAACCTAACCACCCGCTCTCTATCCGTGAAGCCTTTCACGTGGCACGCCTGCAGTGTTGACCGTCGCCGTGTGGCTCACATCGACGAGCAAAGACGCCTTGCCATGGGATGTCGTAAGCATCACACCGCCCACGCCTCGCACATGCCGTGAACCAAGACAATAGTGCGCCATGAGGCACATGCCCTCGTGGCATTTGATCGAGCCCGCACAAAAGCGGGGACCTTTGTTATGCCCACAACCCGCCTGATGATATGCCGAAATGCCTACCGAGCCAAGATAGCCATCGTCCTTTCCTCTCTCGAAGCCGACCTTCATGTTGCGATCGGACGTGATCATGAGATGCACTTTGCTCGCTTGCCACACGCTGCGCGCTACCGACGCCTCGCGAAACCGCCTTCGCGCTGTGTTTTGAACCGCAGTGCCGCAGCCTAATAATAACGCCGCTTGCCATCTGGATCACGAATCACGCCTCGCCGCGCCGCTCTCTCTCGTGACTCGACCTCGGCCAAAGACCATCTAGTCTCTAACCATTGGCGTAACCTCTTAAGTTTTACCATGTCATGTGTATGCTCTAGTGGTTCACCTAAAGTGCTAGCGGTTTTTCCGTCCAAACCAAGGAACTGCGGCTGACAGAAGCTAGCAAGTCTAATCAACTCCTTTGTTGTCCTACACCATCTACCTTCCAACTTTAGTCTAGTATGTGTTCCTTGGCTAAACAAGCAGACATATCCTTTTTCCGCCAAGTCTTAATCGCCTAAGTGTCTCTGTTTCTCTATCTTGCAAGCCCCGACCATAGCTGGCCAGGGTCACGCCTGCCATGGCACGACACGCACACCGTCACCCCGCCACACCTCTATCGTGTTCCGAGCCGAGTTTCTCAACCACACCACATCGCTCTCTAGATCTCCATCTTAATCTCTAATCGCACCAAAGGGGCCTACAGACTTACCGCTGGTCCCACGACTCATGAGGCCGCTAACTCTCCAACCTAGTCCCATCTCGACACGGGCCCACAAGATGACTTGTGGGGTCCGGATGACCTTTGACCTTTCCTTTTGACTTGGTCAACAATGATTGTTGACTAGTCCACTTACCATGCAAATCAACCCAAAACCTAGCTTATGGTTCTCTAACTTGTCGACTTATGTTTTCCGTGCTTTATCGCAATTAACTAAATCTATAAAATATTTCTTTATTTGAAAATCAATATTAAAGTGATCCTACCTTAGAAAAATATGAAATCGGTTTCTTTATTCTTTTAAAATCATGAAGCACCCGCTAGACTAGCTTTGGAGTTATTTGGTTCTTTATTGCTTCTTTGGAGTTATTTGCATCTAGACACGTGTTTATTTATATTTGCGAATCTAGGAATTTTCCGGAGTCGAGGAGGCGAGCCAAGAAGATCAAGAACAACTACAATCTACGACGCCTACTTGCACACGTGTGTTCACGCTCGACCATCTTTGAATGCCCATTAGGCATGGCTATTTTAGAACGCTAGTGCTTTATTTAATGCATAGAGATGGATATGATGAACCCATGCATAGCCTCTTTGACATACTTGTCCTTGATTGACCTACTACTACTACTTACTTAAGCTAGATGATACCGAGCTTGCTATGCATGTGTTGGGATTATTGTGGTAGTTTCTTGGCGTGTTGGGGAAAACCGCAGGAGAAGGCGTTTTGGGATATTTTGGCGGGGTGAGCTCGAGACAACCCGATCCGGGATCGGGGCCGTGGATCGCCTTCTGACGCTTGCCCGAGTTGGTACCTATGGCGTACACCGCTTTTAGGAGCACGGTGTTGGGGATTTTGTGATGACTTGAGGATATGGCCTCGAAACCGAGGGGTCGCCTGTTACACGGACTTTCAGACACACCACCGCCGAGAGTGGGATAGGCTGCTCGACCCAGCAAGTGCGTACCACACCGCGCCAGGATAGCGGGTATCGCTGGGGAGAGGTGGGAGTGAGTCCACCCTCTCGGCGACTCCTGGTGGCCACACGGGGCATTTTCACAGCCTGGGTGGTCTTCATGGGGACCGTGATCGAGACCCTGATGCAGTGATGGAATCAGAACTCCTAGGTGTTCGTCCTAGGATGGGCTTAGTTGGCTGATCACCGCCGGGTGCCATTCCGAGTTGGGTACATGTGTACACGCCCGCAGAGTTTAGATCTATACGGATAGCCGCTGGCCCCTCGGTTATGGACATGCCCGTTGTTTCTCGACTCTTACGCTTTTGGGATTTCTACCTCCCCTTATAGGATGAGAGTGTATGGTGAGCCGTGGTTGTATTCGGGAGAGGAGAGTTGCTCCCACCTCGCTGGATCCGAGTGCAATCATTGAGGTGCGAGGAGTGGGAGTTCTCGCACCGACCCTAGATGGAGATAGGTGATGGTGACGAGATCCGGTGACTGTGTGTATCCGCTTATGGATGAGAGATATGGGAATTGGTGGGAACTGGAGATTCTATTCTTTATGAGATGTCGCCGCTTAGGAAACCCGCTCTTACCTCATACCTTTTATACCATTAGAGGTAGGCCACTTAAAGCTTGCATACGGTTGAGACGTGAACCTATCCCATTCCTTGGGGATAGTTTATGAGTGTGCGTGATTGACTTGAAGCGAAAGTCCACTCAAGAATCCATGGAGGAAGGGTTCGTTGCTACGCCAAGGATGCCTGTGGTGAAGATCGAGGATGAAGCCTCAAGCCTTAGCTACCGCCGGAGTTTCTTCTTGTCGCTTAGCCCAAGGGCAAGGTACTTTAAATCGATACCGAGTTGTAATCGGTTGTAAATACTATGTTTTGTACTGATTTCGTATGATGTGATATTTACCGTGATGAATGCCTGCGTGATAGCGCCCGATCCGTGGACTATCACGAGATGAGAATGCCGGGTTTTCTGATTTTGAAAACCTGTATGCTATAAATGCTTACGCTTAGCGAAATGAATTGTTTTACTACTAAAAGAAGAGGAGCGTTTCTTTCATTTTTTTTTGCTGTAATTTTTATTAGAAGAAGAGAGTTAAGGAACGCAAAGAAACGGGGAAAAAAAACAGATGGGCGGTGGTGGTGGGAGCAACCACTATCAGAGCTTTTCTTCCATAAGGAAAAGCTTTTATAGAATTGAACTCACCGCAGGTCACATCGTCAGAGCAGCGGCAATCCTCGCAGCTAACCAAGTACTCAAACATAAATCCACCCTCCATAAGCCACATAGACACATTGCAGTTCCCCGGAAGTGTCATCGAATCGTCGTTGGGCCTGTACTGCCCAGAAAGCCAGGCGAAGGAACCATTCGCACAGCTCACGGGCGCCCAAGAAGGAGGCACCTGCTGCGCCCGCAGATTGCAGCCGAAGAGGAAGAACAGCTCCTGGTTTAGGGAGCTACTGATATAGAACGGCTTGAGGACGGAGGAGGCGTTGGCGAACTTCTTGGCGTTGCAAGTGCCATCCAACAGGTCGACGTTGGTGACCCTGAAGATTTTGTTGCTGTAGAAGATAGCCTGGATTCTGTACGTCCAGAGCGAGTTCTTGACGTACGCATCGGAGTTGTTACATGTAACCTGGAAGGCTGGGTGGCCGCACTCCGGCGGATGCGTGCCGGCGAGCCAGAAAGGGTAGGCGATGTTCAAGTCCCCGCACCACGCCGGCGCGCAGGGCGCCGCCGTGCTCGGAGCGCCTGCGGTGGAGCAGCTGGTGATGGGAATGAGCAGTAGCAGGGCCAGGCACAGCGAGGTAGCTTCTGGAGCAGGAGATCGGTGCTGCATCTTTCCAACGCAGTGGGGAAGGAGACTAGGAGAGTAGTATATCTGTATATTAATGAGTGTGTTTAGATGCCAAAGTTTTGCACTAATTTTGTAAAATTGGTGCAAAATTAGTACGAAATACCCTGTAGCGTCAGATGAATAGTGAGAGGTGATGTGATGAGATCTGATAGATGATGGAATGTTTTTAGCCAAAATTTTAGTTTCTAAACACACCTATTGTTGTAGTTGTAGCTACTTCGCGAGAGCGAGAGAGTATTGTTTTTCTTTTTCATCACTAGACTAGGCGACAATATACTAGTCAAGAGTCAGAGGGTGTTCAATTAAATGATGTTGCATCGAATTCAACTATAGCGGGCGTGGACGCGTCATTTCTCGATACGAGTATTTTATAAGGCGCGGTTTTGACTCGTATGATCTCCAACGCCGCGCTTTATTAAGGTTAATATTTCATAGTATAATACATGCTCATCGTCATCATTGCGAAAGGACGGAAAAAGATGCTGCAATTTAGAAGAGGAATGGCCCAATTTACAGAAAAATGGATCATAAAACCATATAAATATCTCTGGGATAAAAATTAACAGCGCTTTTTAGAGATCAGACTTAAAAACAACGGCTAGTATAACATAACGCGTCCTTTCCAACAACTGATACTGTCTCAAGAATCTCTAAAAGACGAAATCCGGGTCATTCCGCGAGCAACCATCGCGCCACGCCGCCCGTTAAGTCAGCAACCATCGGATCTGGCGAGGAAGCGATATGGACCGTTGGATCGGATCGGGACGGGTCTCTCGCCGCCCGTTAGGTGCCAACCGGGCGATCGCGAGGATTCGCGAACCCGCTGCCTTTCTCCGCCCGTCTCGCCGGCTCGCCGCCGTCTGCCGCCGCTCCTTCTGTCGCGTGTCCTTGCACCTGCCCACCGAACTCGTCCGCGCGGCACCAGCTGACCATGGTCACTTCACCACCGCTGCTCATGCCACGGATTGAGAGCCATGGTGGCGTTCCTCTCACGAGCACCAAGAAGATGCCGCCAGCCCGGCAAGCCCGCCTTCCACCTGCCGTGCCGTCCACACCTTCCTCCGCTCGCAGCACCACTCACCGCCCTCCGCCAGCAAGATGAAACCGAGGCACCTGGATCTACCCCCCGGCGGCTTCTCGGGTCATCCCGGCCGGCAGCGCGAGCCCTCCCCGCATATCCTCTCCCGTGCCTCATCTGTAGTTGTCAAAGCTGCAAGCCATTCAATCAACTACTTTTACTGTGCACCATTCTGTTGCTCGCGATATTAGACAGATTATGGTGAAACATTCAACGGTAACAGTAAGTAGCCAAAACGTCCTTTACATTTGTCAGCTTTATTTCAGCATTACATAATGGAGCTTTCATCAGTTAGTAGATAGTACAAGTGCCTTCCATTTGTCAATTTTGTTTCAGGAAAACCTCAACATTATTCATCTTCTTTACAACAGTTTATCAAAATTTTCTAAGCCTCCGACCGTAGATTTTTTCCGCTTCAGTTTAGGTCGTTTCAGCATTCAGTATGCATCCAGATTCTTGATTCATCCATCAGCGTTGCAAGTTTACACTATTCCAACCGCGACCCACTTTAACCACTCTAAACAACTGCTCGCTAAAATGACTCAAGGCAAGAAGTTGTGTACTCAGGAAGTTATAGACGGGGTACATTTGCATAGCTAATTGGGACAGGTAGTAACAGATGGACGTCCAGATCAGTCTGATGTCTTTTTCTTGCTGCACAGAGCATATCGCAGTTTCAGCCATTAATATGTTAATCCATAGGTTAATATATTGAGTTGTGATGTTCATGGACCACTCGATCATGAGTACGCAATAGTGGTAAAAGAGCAAAACTATAGCATCATTATCTTAAATTCTAGACAAATTGATTTCCCAGATCTGCACAAACTTATTTATTTATTTGCACTATGACTTCCTTTGTGATAAATAATATCAAATATGTTCAGCATGAGCCTTCCTCTTTCATCCTGTGAACTGAACCAAGGTGGGCAAGGCTGTCGCATCAGTGGTACTAGAGCATGCAATATTTTTTTGGTAGATTAGTATAAGCCAAGAAGAAATTCGGAGTAGAACTCTGCAATACCTGTTGAAGTGTTTTATTCAGATGTAAAGGTTTGAACTCATTTTTTGAAATGGAACTTTATAAATTGCCGTTTGTTCTCTAAATATTTTTTGTGCTTTGGATTGATTTGGATGACAGAGAAAGAGAAGATTAATGACAGGTCCATTCCTCGAACGATCTGACAGTATGTTCTACCTATTCTGAATTAATGTATTGCTATTCGTTACTAATTGTGCATCTACATTTAATGAACCCTGTTATCTTCCACAGAATGAAGTTGTTAATTAGCAGTGGCGTCAAAACGCTGTGGTACATCCTCTGTGATGAATATATCAGTATCCTTTTTACACATATGAAATGAACTACGCAAAATTTGTGTAACAAACTGTAACAGTTTATTGATTACATGGTGTAGTATGCTGTTTTGCCATCGCCTTTATACAACCTTTCTATTTTCAGATGATCTGTCATACAAATAAAGATGAGCTTTAAAAAATTTGCAGGTGATGGGGTTCTCAAATGCACCTTCCCTCATTTTGTGGAAGCCACACAAATAATCACCACAAGGGTCAGCCCAGAAGATAGCGCGGCAACGCCGCGCCTCAAGTTTTTCTAGTTGAGCACTAAGCACTGCAGTAAGCACCGCTACCGGATACTCAAAACCACAGCTGCAAACTACAAAGGCAAGACACCTAAGGCCTCATTTAGTTGGTTGAAAATTTGGTCAAATAAGTGAATTTTTTTATTAAATTACGTGCACAGAGAGAAGAAATGAACTGACACGTCTCTCTATGAGAACTAAACAGAGCCTAAAATAGCTAGACGACCAACGCCAAAACAAATGAGAAAACTGTTTCGCTTACTGCTCCACACTGCAAAAAAAACTCGACTGGACTGTTACAACTGCTCCATACGTGTGAGCAGCACTCTGGTTGGTGGAGTCAACACACCGCCACGCCAAACTTGCAAGGCTGGTGATACGAGGACCAGCTAGCTGCAACTTGCAAGCGGGTAAGGAAGAATAATGGATATTTTGATCTCGACTCTCGAGGATTTCTCATATTTCCCTTGCTTTTGCAGCGGATTAGCGGAAGAGGGAGTTAGCTGGGAACGCATGGCAGCAGCACACCGTGCATGATAGATATTTTGTTCTTTTTAGGCACCATCAGGAATGAAGTAGGATTTTTCGCTTGTTACAGCTGGATATTTTCGCTTTTTAAGCATCCAACACGGAAACAGAAACGGAATTGTGGCAGCTTGCCCTCCTCGCGGCGCTGAGGATCAGAGGAATCAACACCGTCGATCATTCCAAGAGCAATCACATTCACAATCGGAGGACATGCATGCTGACCGGAGAGGACTAGCAGTCCACTCGCACTGTATACACCAGTTTTCTCAAACCAACGCCTGCCAACCTTTCACTAGTGAAGTCTATCGGAATCTGCGGAGCGCGGACAACTACAACGCAGCACCAATTTTTTCAATATGCGTGTGGAAAAAAATACCCAGTTTCTGTTTTTTCTCCGTCTTAATACAAAGATACGACCGTCTCAAAAAAAAAACAAAAATACGCAACCCTCCTACATATTCCGGAAAAAGAAAAAAAATCAATATGCGTGTGGAATTTCTCCGACAAATGGTGTTCTTTCCTTGAATTTTTTTATATTTTTTCTTTGATTTCCGAAAAATAAATGACGCAAACAAGTTTTACCAGAAATATACCACTGCCGCTGTACCCCACGGCGGCAGGGACCTAACGCCGTGGTGCACGGCGGCAGGGATGCTGTACCTATGGCGGCACGTCCGTGTGGCACGGCGGTAGGGTCCTAGCGCCGTGCCACACGGCGGCAGGGCCAACCAACTTTTTTCATTTTTTAAAACAAGTAAATGATAAATTTAAACATAATCACAATCACAAATTGGCATATATAAAAGAAAAGATTATAATCAACGAGTAGATGCAAAATAGTTTGTACAAGATCATGGTCAAAGTACTGCTGTGACACAAAACACTAATACATCTAAATCCATGGCCCTCTTCCCCTCAAAGCTCTAGCACCAGCACAGTGTGGTCCTCGTCGTCAAGGGCTCACGTGCCACGATGACCCCGGGGTCCGAGCTCGTCGGGCAGACGGTGTCACCATGGCCTGCGAGACCACCGCAATTGCTGCGACGAGCCTGCACCAGCCGGTGTCGCTCCGCCCGCCGGCGACGACCCTGCAACCGCCTGCGACGAGCCTGCACCAGCCGGTGTGTCACTCGGCGACGACCCTACAACACTGAGACGAGCTCGCCTGTCAGCTCTGTCGGCCGCTGGGACCATCCAAAAGGCAGCTGTGTCTCCTGCGTCCCAAGAGGCGGCGCTGTGTCTATGACGTGAAGCTCCTCGACCTCCGCCACATCCATGGGCGTGAGCAAGTCCTCGATCCTACACTCATCCTACCCCAGCTGATCGTCAGGGGACTCCATCGAGGCCGCGGTCGGTCGAAACCTGCAACGAATAGTATTAGTTTTCCACGTATCGTACTTATCGAATATTACTATAATAGTTAAGGTCGTTACCATCTTTGGAAAATAGGTGCGATGGGACGAGGAAGGAATATATGCACACGCTAGTCTAGGTCTTGTCGATCGCATGTCGAGCCCAGGTGAAAGCTCCGAGTCCCGTCGGAAAGACCGGCGGTCGCCCTGTATGATTAAAAGATAATATAACAAAAACACACAACAACTCCGTGCATTAGTTGAAAAGAAGGTCCAGTGAATGTACTGTAGCCGGGAAAACAAGCGTCGCTGCACGGGTGTGCGAGCCCTCTGGTCTGGCTGCCTGTGCCGTCGGAGCCGAGAAAGTAGCACGTGCAAAGGAGGAAGGCGCCTGGTACGAACGAGCTGTCGAGGCGGAGCTCAAGGACGACGCGTGGTGGCGCAGAAAAAGAGGAATGTCCGTGGCCCCGGCGTAGTTAACAACGGTGGTGTACCTCGTGGCGACCTCGAGGATCCTGTCGTACGTCTAGTGGTGCTGCTGAGGTCCCCAGGTGTCTAACGCCTCCTTCGCGGCCGCTGCGATCCGCACGATCTCAGCAAGCGTGTCGTGCTGCTCACGAAATTAGTAGCACACGTTATAATGGATAGTAACATGAATTAAATATGATTGCAGTATCGTAGCTTACGGCTGTGTCGGCGGTCGATCTCGCCGCATCAGTGCGTCGTCCGTGCATAGCCTCGTGGTCAGGACCGGTGGCGGTTGCGGCGGCGGGGACGTCGTCACTGCGTCCGCGTCCTCGGGAGGTACCACTTAAGGTACGCTACCCAAGGCGCGACGTCGTGAAGGCGGTGCTCGGTGACGACGTTATCCTCATGCGCCGCGGATGCCACTCGTCACGTACGCCGCAACCGTCGACGAATGACGCCGCCGCACACGCCCTTACGCGACCACCTATCATAGATAAAACAAAAAATTATTTGCAACTGACTACTTGTAACGAAAAAAATTATAACAGGCTCATGATAGCTCACCTATGCGCAGTGGGCGATAGACGTGCCACAACAGGTACATGCGACTCCTGGTAGAGGCCGAATTGCCTCATCACCCGGTGGACCGCGTACTCCTCGACGTAGACGTCGAACACCAATCGTCTCTTCGTCATCCAAGATGCGCTGGTCTCGAGCACAATGACGAGAGGCCCTGTGGTGCGCGGCCAGCGACCATGGCAGGAGTGTACGGCGTCCACCGGACCTAGGCATCGACCATCCGGTCGATCTGACCCACGAAGTCCTTGTACGCCTTCACACAAAGGTCGATCGTCACGTTCGTTTTAAATGCATACAAACATTGAAAATAAGAGTTAGAAGCACGACGTCTGTTGAACTCATCGGATCCAAGCCGAGTGGGACCGTGGGAGTTGGCGAAGGCACGTCACGCTGAGGCGCGCGCGATCGTTCAAGAACGCGTTCGCGAACCGAGCAAGGAAGTCGGCCTGCCACGAAGCGGGGATGTCGATAGGCCCCATCACCTCGCCAGCACACGGGAGTCCCCCCAAAAGCGCGGCGTCCTCCGGTGGCGCCATCTCGCCGACGGGCAAGTGGAAGGTGTGCGTCTCGGTCGCTTGGTCCATAAACGCGGCGATCGGAGGGTGTCATAGTTGAGCGCGTCAACCGCTGCACAGGGAACCTGAGCTCGTAGCTTGTCCCTCTCGACCAACCGCGAAAGGCGGTCTGAGTGCGTAGCTGAAACAAAAAGAACAAAAACAATTTACTTAACGCAATTACTATTGTAAAGAAACATAAATGAATATAACAAATGAAGTACGTGCTTTGGAATCCAAATGGTGTATCGGCATCAAGCGTGCGGTTGGTCCGAACGTAAGCCGGGCGTCTGTCAAGAACGGTAGAAATACGAGCGGTGGTCTTGGGTCCACCGCCTCCTCGAACAACTCACTGAGTACATACTCTAAATTGGTGAGCCATAGCGCAAAAAAAAATGTTAACCAATTATTTGAATTATATCAATTTAAACGAATTATTTGAATTATAACTATTTTCTACAAAATTTATATCAATTTAAATGAATTTTTTGAATTATAACCATTTTCTAGGAATTTTATATCAATTTAAACAAATTATTTGAATTATAACTATTTTCTAGGAATTTTATATCAATTTAATCTAATTATTTGAATTATAACTATTTCCTAGGAATTTTATATGAATTTAAACAAATTTTTTGAATTATAACAATTTTCTACGAAATTTATATCAATTTAAATGAATTTTTTGAATTATAACAGTTTTCTAGGAATTTTATATGAATTTAAACCAATTATTTGAATTATAACTATTTTCTATGAATTTTATTTCAATTTAAACAAATTATTTATATTATAACTATTTTCTAGGAATTTTATATCAATTTAAATGATTTATTTATATTATAACTATTTTCTAGAAATTTTATATCAATTTAAATGATTTATTTATATTATAACTATTTTCTAGTAATTTTATATCAATTTAAATGAATTTTTTAAATTGTAACTATTTCCTACGAATTTTTTATCAATTTCAACTAATTATTTGAATTATAACTATTTCTAAAAGTTCTAAACTAAATATTTCTAATATTTCTAAATTAAATGAACTAAACTAACTAAACTTCACTAACTAACTAACTAAACTACACTAACTAACTAACAAAACTAACTAAAGTTAGAAACATATCTGAGTCAAAAGTACTCCGAAGGGTTGAAAGTCGAAGATTTAGGAGGAGAGAGGAAGGAGGTGGGGCATATAGCCTTGAGGCCGCCGTGCCCCACGACGCGGAGACTCGCCCGTGTCGCACGACGGTAGGATTTCCTGCCACCGTGGTGCACGGTTGGTGCCGGCACCGGCCGTTGGCGGCACCCTATGGTAAAATTTATTTTTCATTTATTTTAAATCAAGGATATATATATATATATATAAAGTATATATATTATACACACAGGTGCATTCTATATTGAGAATGCACGCCTGGTGCCAAGCGTAGCGACATGGAGCCGGGCCACAAGCCACCGGCAACCAAGCAACCTCGGCGTTCCATATCCGGACCGCTGCGGGCCCACCCTAACAGGCACGCCATTCGGGCATTCACCCCACTTTTCGGTCCACTCCCATTTCGGTTTCTCCCACTCCGTCCTCGGCGTCTCATGCGGTTTCTCGCTGGCGACTCGTGATCTCCACACATCTCCGGCGAGGGGCAAGCGCGGCGATCATCGAGATTCCGAGCAGTGAATCGTCTCCGTTCCTGCGACCCGTCCTCGTTCTCCTCCGCTCGCTCGGGCGCAAGGCCGCGTCTTCGCCACTCACGCCGCTCCTCGAGTTCATCTTCACTCGGTTGTTTCGTGAAGGTCGAGCAACCGCTACGCTTGCTTGCGGATTCCTCCTCCGGCCTTCCTCGCACCTATTGCTGGTATTCCGTCTCTCTCGATCCCCCCTCCCCATTGCTGGTATTGCTAGGGTTTGATTGATTTTGTTTCGTCCGCTCTCTCGATTCTTTTGTGTTCGTTGCATGGATCGCGATATGTTTGCGGCTCCGTGGCAACGATTCCATTATATTCTATCGCGTGTTTGCTATTTCATCGAGTTAGGGTTTTGTTGATTTGTTTGCGCTTGCTCCACACATATTGATTGATCACACGCGCGGCTTGGTGTAAAAATCCCAGTCCGTGCGTTGCTCTGTTTTTAATTAGTTAGGGGTTTGATTGATTTTATTGTTGCAACCATTACGCAACTATCACTGTAGAAGTTGCAATCGGTTCAAGATCTGAGCAACATTGCTTGTATAGGTGTAGTAGTTGTTATTGTTGCAACTCACAATTATAGAAGTTGCAACCATCTCACCGTTGAAGTTGCAACCGCTCGACATAGGCAACTTTCATTATATATGTGTAGTAGTTGTTATTGTTGCATTTTTCTATTACAGAGTTGCAACCGTGTTACGCTAGAGGTTGCAATTGTTTCTATAACACAAGCAATTGTTCTCATATAGGTGTAGTAATCATTATTGTTGCAATTGTTGCATTAGAGAGGAGTTGCAACCTGTCCTATGATAGAAGTTGTAATTGTTTCGAACACAAGAAATTGTTCTCATATAGGTGTAGTAATCATTATTGTTGCAACTGCAGTATCAGAGGAGTTGCAACTGTCCTATGATAGAAGTTGCAATTATTTCGAATACAAGCAATTGTTCTTATATAGGTGTAGTAATTTGTTATTGTTGCAACATTGCATCGGAGGAGTTGCAACCGTCCTATGTTGGAAGTTGCAATTGCTCCATGATGTGGTTGCAACCGTGTCATATAGATGTGGTAATTGTATTTATGTTTTAATGTTGCAACCGCGCTTGAAAACTAGTTGTAGTTTTCTTTGGCAAATTTTTGTGTACCATGTGCTTTTTAGTTTTGCTTGATCTTTTATGTTCACCCCTGCTTTTCGGTTGTATTTTATAATGGATCAAGGTCAGAATGATGGAGGACAGCAAAGTGCACAGCAAGGCGGGCAGCAAGGTGGCTTGAATGTTCGTTCCTCCCCTCGGTTGCATAATAAGAGGAAGGCAGCAGATTTAGAAAAACTGCGTGAGATGAGGAAAAGGCTCAGGTTGCCAAATCAAACGAGTAGTGCTACTGAAGATCAAGAAGATGAAGAGCATGATGTTGATTTTGTTCCTCATGGTGAAGAATCTGGTGAAGATGATGCGGAGGCCGATGATGACAATGCGGTGGCTCCCGCTGGTGATGGTGACAAGGGCAAATCCAAGAAGAACTCTATACGATGCTCTCCGGCGAAATTCATCAAGCTTCTCAACGCTTTATCAGATGACCTGAAAGGTGAAGTAGTTGCCAAGGGATTTGGTGGGCTTCTGAATTTCAAACCGAATTATCTGAGGAGGGACTTGACCAGCTGGCTGATGCGCAAGTTTAATACAGAGACAATGAAGTTGGAGATTGGCGGCGGCAAAGATATTGACATCAGTGCTCATGGTGTTTGGTGTGCCATGCAGATACCAAACGCTGGTGGCGACCCGCTCCCATGTTCGATCGAGATGCTACCGAAAGCGGATCGCTTGGCTTACATATTGTTGGCCCCTCTTATAAATCCAGGCAGGGCATCACGCTAAAGCATATCATTGATCGGTTGGCTGACAGGTCGTTGACTGGGGAGCTTGGCCTAAGAGCCTTCTTCATGGGTGCTTTTCAGTGCTTGCTGTTCTCCAACTCCGACACCAAGATCAGGCTTGATGATGTCAGATATACTCAGGATATCCAGAATATTAGCACCAGGAATTGGTGCAAGGCGATCGTTCGAGACTCGATGTAGCCGCTCGGTTGTACAAGTTAGATTATGCTGTCAAAGGTATCAATGCACCCATCAGTGGATGTGCGATCTTTCTAGCGGTAAGCTCAAGGCAGACATTCATTTTCCTATTTGTTTATTCTCTGCAACTGTTTGCATAGACTGGTAGCAATTAGTTACATGTCTCTGTTGCAACTGTTAGTGGCACAAGTTGCAATTAGTTTTGGTTTTTTTTGTTCTCATTATCTGGATTCAACTCCACAATGGCACGTGTGTTTTACCTGTGTGTCCTTTTTTTCTTGTACCTGTAGATGTTATACGTCGACAACTTGCAGCATGGATTTGAGACAAGTCATTTTTCCATCCCTCGACAGCGTTCGGATTGAAGCTGATTCATGCGATATCCAATGAGGATCGCAGGGGAGATGTTGGTGACAAGGTCGAGTTTGGTCACCTCAGGGTAGGTTTGCAACCATCTTGTGTTCAAATGTTGCAGCATCGCAACAATGTTACAATTTGTTATCTGTTAACATTCATTCTCTTTTTTTCAATGACAGCTTGAGAAGCGTTATCAACACGTGTTATGGTGTCCCCATTGGTTCTTAAGGTCGACGCCCAAAGTAGCCTCCGCCGCAGCAGCCCGCCGCCGCAGACATCCACTGGGCCAGCAGACATCCCATGATCCTGGCGGTCATGCGTCATTTCTGTTTAACTTGCAGCCCCCTGTTTATTATGAGTACCCGAGCTTATCTACTTCATTTAGTCAGCACATATCTGATTTGGTTGGATGAAGCAGGAAGGCAGATACACTGGCTATATTGAAGGATTTTGATGAAAGGACGAAACAAGCACAGGAGTTTGCAAAGAAGGCGGCTGAGTACGCAACAAGGTCACGCGACCTTATGGTGAAAGCTCATCAGGAGTGTGTCAGCACTATGAACAAGCTGCGGATGTTGCGGTAACAAGGAAGCAGGCAAGCGGCGCAGGAGGAAGGCTGCGAATGACACCCAATCAGCAGT
Organism: Cenchrus purpureus; assembly: GCA_022644695.1. Taxonomy (NCBI): domain Eukaryota; kingdom Viridiplantae; phylum Streptophyta; class Magnoliopsida; order Poales; family Poaceae; genus Cenchrus; species Cenchrus purpureus. Next base: position 17,811,624 of record CP053466.1, read on the forward strand.
TGGTATGTTTTTTCCATTTTAAAAATGAGCAGTTGCAATTTGCATACCAAACATTTTGCTATCACATATAATTCTCAGTTGCAATCACACACTCACCATGTTGCAAACATACATTTGTAATACTTAATGTATGTTTTTTACACACTAGTAGTAGGTATGTTTTTCTCCATTCAAAAATTAGCAGTTGGAAATACAAACCAATATTGTTTCTATGACATGTAACCAGTAGTTGGAATCACACACTAACTAGGTTGCAAACATGCATCTCAATACTGTTGCTATCACATGTAACCAGTAGTTGCAATCAGACACTATGCAGGTTGCAAACTGTCACCAATTTTATTTAAAAATTTCTGCATGCAACAGTAAGTATGAGGGTCCGAAGACCACCGAGCAGGCGGAGATGAAGATGATTTCGATGCTTCCAGTCCAACTGAAACGCAGTTCCACGTACACAGTCCGGATCATGATTTTGATAATCAGGATGATGATAACAAAGACATTCTCAGGACCCCACCCCACGGACATGACACTGAACAGGGGGATTTGGATAGAAGTAAGAATATATATGCATTTTCTTTTTTTTTGTTATAAAATGTTTTATATCATCTTCAATAATCTTTTTTTACTTACATATCCGCCCTTTTTCTTTGATTTCGCAGCACCCCCACATCTTCGGGGTAACATGTCCAATATTGATGAAATTCTTGGATATTTTAATTCCCCAACCTTCTTAGTCAACAATGAGGATGTGGAGGTATCCTCGAGATCCCCTGCTATCACCCAACGTCCTGAGGTAAGCTCATGCGACTTACTGGTTGTATGCGACTCAGTGGTTGCAATCCCACCTCACCAGTGTAGCAATCACATCTTATGCCGAGTTGCAATTAGTTTCTCATTGCAGTAACCACAAGCATTCATCGTGTTGCAATTTAGTTTTGTGTTTGTTTTTTCACATAATGAATGAACTGATCCTGAAAATGAATCTGTGATGCAATTTTAGGAGCAGCAGCAGCTGCTGCAGCAGGAGGAGGATCAGCAGCAGCAGCAGGTTGTAACCCACACATTACCAACATTACAGTTTGTGTGTACTTGCAGTTGCAATTTGTGTCTTTTTTACCTTACTGTCTAAAACATAACTGATTTACTTTCATAATACAGTTTACTAGAACTTATGCAAGGAGGCCCGATAAAGGTTGAGAAGAGGCGAGAACTTAAAGAGGCTCGGTGAAATGAGAAGAGCAATGTAGAGGAGGAGAGAAGAAAGGCTGAAGAAGAGGAAGCCGAGAAGAAGAAGGCCGAAGAAGAGGAAGCGTTGAAGAAAAAAGTTGAAGATGAGGAAGCTGAGAAGAAGAGGTTGGAAGATGAACGGAGGAAGAAGGCTGGAGATGATAGGATGAAAGCAGCAGCAGGTTGTAACCCACACATTACCAACATTGCAGTTTGTGTGTACTTACAGTTGCAATTTGTGTCTTTTTCTTAAAACACAAGCGATTCAACTGCTGGAAGAAAGCAGCAAAAGAAAGACAAAATAAGAAGAGAAGCAAAAGGCTGCAGCAGAAGAAGAGATGAAGTAAAAGGCTGCAGCAGAAGAAGAGATGAAGAAAAAGGCTGCAGCTGAAGAATAGCAGAAGAAAAGGGCTACAGCTGAAGAAGCAGAGAGAAGCAAAAAGCAGCAGCAGCAGCAGGTTGTAACCCACTCATTAACAACTTTGCAGTTTGTGTGTACTTATAGTTGCAATTTGTGGCTTTTTTCTTTTTACTGGCTAAAACATTACTGATTTTACTTCCATAACTGATGAAAGCTACAGCGGAAGAAGCAAGAAGGCTAAAGGCAGAACAAGAAGAGAAGCAAAAGGCTGCAGCAAAGCTAAAGGCAGAAGAAGAAGAGAAGCAAAGGGCTGCAGCTGAAGAAGCTGAGAAGCAAAAAGCAGATGCCGAACAAGCAGAGAAGCTTAAGGCTGCTGCAGAAGAAGTTGATAGGATGAAAGCAGCAGCATCAACAGGTTGCAACCGACACATTATCAATATTGCAGTTTGTGTGTACTAACAGTTGCAATTTGTGTCTTTTCAGGCTAAAAATACATAAGCGATTCAACCGTAGTGGAGGAGAAGCAAAAGGCTGCAGCAAAAGAAGAACAGAAGAAAAAGGCTGCAGCTGAAGAAGCTGATAGGAATAAAAAGACTGCAGATGAAGAAGCTCGGAGGAAGAGGGCTGAGGCCGAGAAGAAGAAAAACACCGGTGGTACTAAGAATTTGAACTGAGGAGGCAAGGCTGATGCCGATCAAGGTGAAAAGCTGCGTAGAAGAAGCACTGAGGAAGAAAAAGCTGCATGATAAGAAGTCTCAAGAAAAGGAGAAGAAGGTTATAGCAGATTCGGGATAAAAAGCCGGACGCGAATAAGTCGCTCTGAAGGGAGCCATCTCGCTTCCAAGATTAACAAGGTGCAGCAGCAATTGTCAAAAGCATATGCAAAGAAGCGTCAAGAATACGAGAAAAGATGGATGTTCTTCGGAGGCCAAAATTGTATTGGAATCGTGGAGGTACCCTTGCGGCGAGGAACCGACTCATCGGTGATGATATCCGGTTCCTGCGAGTCGGTGACGACATCAACAATTTGACCCTCCGATCCGGCTTTCACAAGATGAAGTGTATGAAGGTCTTGTTGATTATGGCAAGGTTCAAAGTTGATTTTCAAGCACCTAGATGACGAGTTCGGAGGAGACCCGAGTTCATATCCCATTCCGCATCACCGCAAGCGCATCGACATACCAATTTCCAAGGCTGTTTATCTGAGGTAGAAGATCATAACTGAACCTAAGCTTCAAGAGTATGTTTTTTACTGTGTTTTTCATGTTGCAACTATTCCTATATTATTATTGCAACTGTTATCTGCATACTCTTGCAATTTTGTAGTTTATGCAATTCAGACCACTGTCTCTTTCTACTTTTAATCAGGTTGTACCCACAGCTAAGCAGCATTTTTTGCAATCACACACACCCATTAGATTCAATTTTTTCAGCTAACATGTTGCAATCACACATTCAGTATTTTTGTAAACCACACACCAACTAAGTTGCAATCAGACTGTCATCCAACATTTTTTTGCAAACACATGTAACTAGCAGTTGCAACCACACTGTAAGCAGGTTGCAATCACATACTTGCATGGGTAGCAAACAGTCATGGGTTTTCAGAAGTTGCAATCACAACTAACCAGAAGTTGCAACCACACTGCAACCAGGTTGCAATCACACAGAGGCATGGGTTGCAAACATAGGGTTTTTGACAGATTGTCATTTTTACTCATTTTGGTGCTGCATTTTTTCAACCATATTTTTTATACACACCTTTACTTTATAGTGCATTCTTCTAGTGCAGGAGAACTTTATTGCAATTTTGCATTCTTGCTGATTTCACTGGACAAGAACTTCTTGATAGTTTTACAAATGACAAACTGGGAGAGTCTGGCTTAATAGATTTCTTGGTGCATTGTATGCGACATGATGACATTGTGCCCAAGATTGATTCCTTCGGGTACAAGGTGTTTCTTACCACGGGGTTCTATGTAAGTTCTATGTTTTTTCTTTTTAACTGCACGGTTTTTTGTGTACTGTTGTAGTTTTTTCTGTGTTTTATCTAGTTTCTAATTGTTTCATTTTTTCTGTGCATCATCAAAACTTAAAACACACTAGTGGAGCGTTGAATGTTGTGTGTGATCCTCAACGAGGATAAATCGGAGACAAATCAATTCAAAGTTGTATGGAATCACCTAATGACCGAGTGCATAAACTATGATCTGTCAAGAGCAAAATGGGTTAGCAGACATCTTTCCCAATCCATTATGTTTTTTCCAACCTACCTTTTTTCATAGCTATACCTGTGTATCATAATTTGCAATCACAATCTCAATGAAGTTGCAATCACACATAACCAGTAGTTGCAATTACAATCTCAAGCAAGTTGCAATCACACATAACCAGTAGCTGCAATCATATTCTAACAGGTTGCAACTGTTTTTTTCTGAGCATATGTTTTTCCACTTTCTTTGCTAATCAGTTTTCTATTCCTGCCTTGCACCAGATTTTTGTTCCTATAAAAGATGAAGGACACTACTTTGTATATTGCTTCAACTTCATCCACAATCGCATCGATGTGCTAGACTCGAATGACTACTTCATGAAATGCACGGATCCTCGACGCCACCAGCATGTATTTGCCAAGATTCCAATCATAGATGCAGCATTTCAGAAGGTGTCCAACTTCAAGTTGCCCAGAGTTAGTGGCTGGAGGAAGCCCTTCATTGAAGTGCCCAGGCAAGCTGGCCCCAATGATTTCCTGTTCTTTGTTTGAAAGTACATGGAGTACTACGACGGGGACAAGTTGACGGAGAAAATCAATCCGGTAAGGCATTCTGTCAACTGATTCTTTTTTCTTTACAGTTTTTGGATCGCTTTCCTTTTTCCTGTGTTTTTTACGTGTGCTCACGATAACATAGTGAAATGATCATTATGCGTTTTTATGCTGCTGCAGTTCAATGGCATCATATATAGATGCGAGATGTTGCACTACTTGATTTTCCACCCTCTTAATCAAGCTGACATCCCTAAAATGTTGGACAAGTTTAGAGTTGGTGGACGTCCGCTGGCAATTGATGATGATAGCAGCCAGTCTGTGAACAATTAGATGAATCGTAAAACTTTTATTGTGTTTGTGTGTGTATGCGATCTGAAACTTTGATGTTTGTCGCTTTGGTTGTGTTGTGTCACACCCTGAAATTTCCGAATTTCAGGATGTGAATTAGAAGAAAAATTAAACAACAATTTTCATATAATTTTTAAATTTTCTCCATATTTATTTATTTTACAGGAAATAAAGCATAGGAAAAAAACTTTGGTTGTTTTTCTAAATTAAATAAACTAATTCTATGTGTGTTGCATTCATGCCGATGCATATAGGTGTTCATCAGTGCAAAGGAGTTTTAAAATTCGTTTAGCTTCTGACCAAATTCTTTTGAGAGGTTTCAAAAAAAATCTGGAATTAATTCTCTTTTCTTAAATCTTTTTATTAGAAACCTCTATAATCTTTCTCTCGAGATTCAAATATATTTTTGGAACTCCTCCATCCATATTTTGGTCACTGTATCATCATAACATATTGACCAGCTACTTTATCTTTTATCTTCCCTTTCTGATTACGGGCAACTGAACGAGAGGCACACACAGATTGCCTCCGTGCCAAGCTGATCCCTCACGTCAGCATCTTGTTTTTCCTAGCTGCATGCGAACTCGAGTTGCACTTTGTTTTCCTCCCAAAACCGGTTCAGTATGCAACGTCCGCATGCACCACGATCGACCGAGCCCGACGCACAAACCACAACAAGCCGCATCCATCCAGTCTCCTTCTCTATATATATCCTATCGCAAGCCCCCATATACCCTAGCGATATGCGCCGCTTTTGCCGAGCATGAAGCCGCCGGCGCCTTCCGTGCTCGTACGCCGGAGCTGAGCAAGCCGGCGCCGGCCGCCGTCCGATTCATCGCGCGCCACCGGGCGAAGCTGACATGACCACGAGCATCCCCTCGCCGAACCGCACGTCCGCCGAAGCTCTCCATCCATAACATGTCGCCGTTCGAGCGGACCGCCGAGGCAGCTGCTGGAGCCGAGCGCCGTCTCTCGCCGGACCTGGACGCCACCGGCAGTTTCCACGAGGTGAAGCTGCACAACCGCTGCTACCTGTCGTCCTCCATCTACTGCTGGATCTCCATCGCGATGAGAAGCAGAGCCAGCCGTCGTCCTCACCGGCCGTCTTCGAATTCCGTCAACACACCAGCCGCCTGCTACCTTCGCCGCCAGTGAGCATCTCCACAGCATCCCCTTCCTATATCCTCTCCAATGCGCCAGCCGCTCGAGCCCGTAGCCGCCCTAGCGCCGGTGACGCCATCGCCCAGGGCCTCCCTGTCCGCCTCTGTCTAGAGGTAGGAGAAGACTCGGCGTTTTGCAACTAGACTCCTACGGTTCCTTGTAATCTTGTTTCGTTTTCTTGTGTCTATGCCAATCTGCAGAAAACCCCCTAATAAGATTTCACCTTTCACACATAGATCCAACCCGAGCCCTTTTGCAGATCTAACCCTGAGGTTTATCAGTTTCTCAAGCACTATTCTATGTGTCTTGTGGCTCTTCTCAGCTAGCCCTCCAAATCTATAGATAATTACAAATAGGTCCTTATCATCTTGTTTCCTCCGTACCTCTCATGTTTTAGCTCCGTTTTCATCCGTTCAAGTTGCGTTAGGTTCATAATAATGTAAAGTACGCGTTAGTGGTGAGTTTTTATCATGTTTGTTTTCTGAAGATTAATTTAATACTAATTTTGATTAATGCTTAGTTAAGCATGTCTTTTCTAAATAAAAGCTATATAGTGTCATACGCCGTTTTTCATAATCAATATTAATTTGATTAACGTTCACTTGATATTCTTTTCTTAATAAAGGGTGATTAGTGTGCCACATCTCGTTTTTTCTTAAACTAATGCTAATTTTGCTTAATGTTCAACATTAAATGAACTTTTCTAATTATAAAAGTTGATAGGTTTTTACACCGATTTTTATAATAAATGTTAAATTGCTTAAATATCAACACGAATGAGTTTCTAATTATAATTTGATTAGTTCAGCCCGAACCATAAAGCTATACGCTTAGACCTTTTTGTTTAAGTTGTTTATCCAAATAAATGTTTAATTGGTATAATTTATACATAAACATTTTATAAAGTTTGACTAGGTTCTTTACTTCGGTCTTTGTAAATAAAAATATAATGCTGCTTTAATTCCAACTTAGGGTATTTTCTTTATGAAATATCCTTTACATATCTTTTACTAATTAAAATAAACCTAGCTCATAGTTTGATCTCTCACATATGCAAATCGAACGTTAGTCGTTCTTTATCAAAGCTCTCTGTCTTAGTGTGTCTTTGTTGTAGAGCTAATCTTCTTTGAAGCTCCAGATCTTTTGATCCTAGTTCTTGCTCAAACTTAGTGTCTTTCATAAAACTAACCAAGCCTTTCTTGTTCTCAGCACGGTCTGTGTGCTTCAGTGATCCATAGCATCAAGCCTATCCTTTAGTACGTTCTTTTAAAGCTTTTCTTTTGTTTTGGTGCATTGTTCTTAGTTTTCTTGTTTGTTTGCTTTGTATGCTTGTGCCTGATGATTGATGCGAGTAGAAGGAACGTGGTTTGAGAGCTTTGACGAGCAAGAAGTTGAAGAATTCTGAGCAACAACATTACATTGGTTAAAGGCAAGTGTGTCCTTGTTCTTTTGTCCTAATAACTGTGTTTAATCACATTGCATATGCTTGCATTTAATTTGATGGGTCCTATTAAGGATTATCCTAGTCTTTATGATCATTCCTTGTCAGCCTGGGTTTACCTTTCTGTTGGGTAGCTATGCTTAGTTGCTCTACTTGGGTTATGGTGGTTCTAATGAACAACAATGATGAACATGCTTTACCTTTATGCTATGTACCTCTGGTTAATACAAGATCATAATGATTAATTGGAACATGGAGAACCACCCAGGACAACAATGCAACCACAAGGACTAAATGGCTCTGGTCTTGGCTAAGTAATTAGGGAAGTCTTGTATGGCCATTACTCGCATGGTAGCTTGGGTACGGAGGAATACTTTTAAGGCTCTTCTATTCCGGATAGGTATTGGAATGGAAGTACTCTATGGCTGACCGTCTGTGAATAGAAGTGAGGTACGAAAGATAGCCTCTATGACATATGCTACTATGGACTAATACACATGGGAGGACTCTTTGTAAAGGCCTCGTAGCATCCCTATGCAATCACACCTAGGTAGTGTGGTATGATGCTTGGCCGGCATCGCATGGTTGGGTTCAAAGTTCTTCGGGACTTTTATGCGACTTGTGGTGAAAGTGTACAACCTCTACAGAGTGTAAAACTAATCGATTAGTCGTGCTCACGGTCAAGAGCGGCATGTACCCTCACATGATAATTGAACTTGAAGATGGACTTAAATCATGGTTTCAGGTTATGTTAACCATATGCTTATGGCGTATCTGTTTATGTTAATGTGGGTTGGTATATACTTATCATAGTAATCAAGTCCTAATAATATTTGACCAACCAAAAGTGCCTAATGCAGTCAACCTATCAGCCTTTCCTTGTCCAGCCTCTGCATTCATACTTTCCCCACACTTGCTGAGTACGGCATGTACTCACCCTTGCTATAAATAATGTTGCTCAGAAAGAGGAAGCTGCTATGAAGATGTTGTGAAGATGTTGCTGGTGCTAGGCGTACGCAACCCCCAATCGACTGCTTGTGGATGTTTGGTGCCTTTGTTTCCAGGATTTAAGCGTAATACTCTGATAACCTTTGTTTTTCTCTCGTGATATTGTTTATGTTATTCACTTATGTCAACTATATGCATGAAACTTGATCCTGGCATGCATATAGATCTACACTTGGTTTTCTTTGGAAAAACAGGTGTGACATGTTATAACTGAATAGTCTTTGCGATGTGCAACTGAAGTTGTTGTTGAATTTGGTATTGCCATGGTCAATGTGTTTGTGCAATTACATTCTTCTAATTTTTCGTATTTTTCTTGCAATCACACATGTATGGTTGCAAACACACACTGATTTTCAGAAGTTGCAGTCACGACTAACCAGGAGTTGCAACCACACTGTAACCAGGTTGCAATCACACACATACTTGTTTGCAAACACAGAGGGTTTTTTCAGAAGTTGCAATCAGTGCTAACCAAGTTGCAAATTTTCAGCTAACATGTTGCAATCAAACATTCACTAATTTTGCAAACACACACTAACCAATTTGCAATCAGACACAGATATCCAGCAGTTGCAAACACACTATAACCAGGTTGCAATCGCACACATGCTTTGTGGGGTTGCAATCACAGCTAATCAGGTTGTAATTTTTCAGCTAACTTGTCGCAATCATACTTTAACTAGTTTGCCACCACACACTAAGCAATTTGCAATCACTAGTAAAGTGCACGTGCGACACGCACGTGTTTACGAAATAGGTTATTTAAATGAAACAAGATTGGTCGGATATTTTTCAGGAAACCATCAATTATATGTGGACATGTCCATTACATAAGTATTACATCAAATATTCATTGTCTGTGTTCCATTTCTCCTTAGTATTTCTTGCAAATCTTTTGGGGTGTTCTCTTTTGCTTCATTGTTTTTTTTATTTCAGCATGTCAATCAAGAACCACTTTCTGAGTACAAAAGCATGATATTGAAAAAATTGCATAATGATTTTTATGAACTTTATTAACCGTACGAATAGTAGTTCATACCATTTTTATCCTTAATTCAAAGAAATATCCATCCTACATGCGTATTAAGATGATTATTAAATACCTTGTTATATTGATGTAGGAAAATATATTGGCACATGTTAGTATGTAGACATATGTGTACTATTTAAATTGTGAAGGATGTTACATGTTGATTGTTTTTGGAACACAATCGGGAATCTTACGACGTCAGTCATAAACATCAACGATCTATGCTGGGTCTATTTCTTCCATAGCAAGACCAAATGTTACGCCATTTTTTTATTCTATCTTGATAGTACTATGATGGACATCTTTCGGTGCCCAATCAGACATAGTCATTGGGTCAGTTATATGCATAGCTTTATTTTTCATGTCGTTGAGAACATGATATATCTTCTGAGCATGTGTAGTGGTATTATAATTTTTGATTGAAGTTTTTTATTATTTTAATCTTTATTACAATTAGGTAGTTGCTAACAAATACATGAAATAATGTGCTAAAGATCATAACTTTGTGCCATCTATTTTCCAGATCTAAAAATGAGCATAAGAACAACATATTAAAAATTCAGCCTTAGATCAGTTGCAATTTACTTCAAATGGTCATAAAAACAAAAGTATACACATGCTTTCTAATCATTACAAAGAGCACATAGACACTGATTTTGCATTTTTTCTGATTTGTCCGTGATTTTTAATGTAAATTTGAAGTTCCGAGCCTTTGAAAAAGAAATGAACAAAACCAACTTCACATTTAAGCCCTTGAAAATATACTTTTCTTCTCAGATCAGCCCTCCCTCTTACATTCAGGCCCCCGGATCTAGCTTTAAGCCCCTAGAACTTTTCCACTTTAAAACATAACTTCACACTTTTATGGATGACCCCCTAAACTTGCTATTTTCTTCACACCCACGCCCTCAGCCTTCTTCCACCTCGGGCCAGATCGTGCGCACGCACGGGAGGGCATGGTGGCGCGCCAGTGCTGGTCCAACAACACTTTCCCCCACCCCGTGGACTTCCCCATGCCTTCTCCCTCACTGGGCGCACCTCCTCCCCTACTTTTCTCCCCAAAACCCTAGCCCTACCCTAGCCCACGACTAAGGTCGGTGCATCCATGGCGGCATGCCCAAGAACGAGCACGGAAAGCGGCCTAAAACCAAGATACAGAGAGCGCTTGGGCGCTTAGGCGCTTGTTCAGTGAAGAGGAGGCCGGGAGTGTGGAGTTCGATGGAGAGGTGGCCATGGCGGTCGTGGTGCACGAGCGCCCGGGGAAAGGCCGATTCCCGGCTGTGGGGTCGATGGAGGGCGGCACTGGTGGGGTGAGGAGGAAGCTTGGGAGGTGAAGGAGCCTTGGGTGGCGGTGATTTGAGAATGGCCAAGGGAGTTGGACGAATTTGGCCGGTGGGCGCAGTCTGTCTCCTCAACCGAAACAAAAGGAAGGGAGGAAGGGCGGGGTAGAAAAGGACGCGAAGCCTCGCCCATCTACTCTGCCAATGCACCTGAGCCGCCACCGCAACACAAGCTCGGCCACCGTGTTGCCTTGCTCCATTTCGCCACCGGCGGGAGAACATCGTCATGCATGCTGCAAACAGCGCTGCCGTACTGCCTCTAGGGATGGCAGCGGGTAGGAAACCCGGTGGGGGGCACAAGAACACACCCGCACCCGCCAAGGTTAAAATTACCCACCACCCGCACCACCACCCGTGACGGGTCCAAAATCCTCCCACACCCGCCACCCGCGTGGGCAACGGGTACCCATCAGGTCACCCACACCCGTCTCCTTGGGCGCTAACAGGGACATGGAGTGGTTGGATTTAGGCGCAGGAGCGGCGGCGCCTATGCCGCGGGGGCTCGCGGACGGAGGGGCGGCGGCCGTCAGGCGTGGGGAGGTCGTCGGCCGCAGGGAGCGATGGCGGTCCGGGCGGGCGCGGAGCCGCGGCGGTGGTCGGGCCGGGGCTCGCGTAGGGAGGGGCGGCGGCCGAGCGCCGGCGCAGCAAGCCGCCAGCGGCGGTGGTCATCGGACAGGGGCGGCGGCCATCGAGCGCCGGAGCGCAGCAAGGGGCGGCGGCGTTGAGCGCAGCAAGGGGCGGCGGCTTGGTCGGGATCTCGCGGAGGCACATGGAGCACAGGAGCAGCAACGGCGTGGGAGTGGCGGCGCCTTGAGAGGGTAGTGACGGGTGGGTGCTAGGGTTTTCAATCTTTTCTAGTGTATATTCCAGTGTATGGCCCACATGTCATAGTGATACGGGTGACCCATTGGGTGACGGGTCTGGGGTACACAAGAACACACCTGCACCCGCTTCACCCGATGGGTGAGAAAATAACCCATTACCGTGTAAAATCCCACACCCGCACCCTAATAGGGTTTTTACCCGCGGGTAAACGGGTGGTGGGTCCCCATTGCCATCCCTAACTGCCTCAACACCACTTCGCCTTGCCGCAGCTGCCCACGCATGCCGCTAACGCCGTACAAGACCCTAGCACACGCGCCGGCCGAGAGTCGCCTCGCTCGCCATATCGCACCGCACCACCACCACACATGTGTTGCCGCGCCGGAAGCCACCGCCGCACCACCGTGGGCACACTGCCCCCGGCGCAACTGCATCGCACCACCACACCACGCCCAGCTCGCTGGCCGCTTCCTCGCCACGACTCGCCGCCAACCCTTCCTCGTCCGCCACCGGACCGCCACGGCGCCCGCCGCTGAGGGGATCGGTGAGTGTCGTCGACCATGTCGTCAGTTACCACAAGTAGCCACTGGTTATAAATATCTTCGGTGGATGAACTCCAACACGTGATCGACTGGCCGTGGATGCATGCATGATCTAGTCTTGATAAACATGAGTGGTTAGCTTAGTTGAGACAAAAAAAATCAAGGAAGATCACGAGCAGGTGGGCGGCCTCACGAGCCGAGCCGATCGAGCGGAGAGGGCAAGCGCGCGGCAGCCGGATCCCGCGACGACGCGTGGGGGTGCGCACGGGGGCTAATTTTTTCTGTATCGGGGAGGGAACCGACGTGTGGGTGGCCGGTGGGCCCGGCGGGTATAGGTGGGTGGGTACATACGCGGTGGGTGACAAAAGAATTACGTTTTTGGCAGAAACGCTCTCTAAATTACAATTTTTTAGTCGTTTATAGTCCTTCCACCCTATCCACTTCCAAAAACATATGACGGGCGGGTCCGGCGTGAGAGGTACGGTGGACCTGATTTAGGTGAAAAAAGTTTTCAATTGTCTTCGCTCCTTATAGTATAGATACAAAAATATCCAACAACTGCAACCACACTATAACCAAGTTGCAATCACACATCAATTTTCAGCTAATATGTTGCAATCATACATTCACTAGTTTGCAACCACACACTTACCAAGTTGCAATCAGACAGTGTTATCCATAAGTTGCAAGCACATGTAAGCAGCAGTGGCAACCACACTATAACCAGGTTGCAATCACACATATGCATGGGGTGCAAACATACAGTGGTTTCCAGAAGTTGCAATCACAACTAACGAGTTGCAACCACAATATAACAGGTTGCAATCACACACATGCATGGGGTTGCAAACACACGGTTTTCAAGCTGCAATCACAGTTAACCAGGAGTTGCAACTATTCTATAACTAGGTTGCAATCACACACATGCAAGGGGGCTGCAACCACAACTAACCAGGAGTTGCAATCACACTGCACTCCAGTTGCAATCACAGATGATGTCGGCGATTTTTTGAGGAGCTGCAACTGCAGTGACTTCGCATTGCAATTGAGCAGTAGAGCGAGTTGCAATCTGACTTAAATCAAAAGAAAAACCATGACAATACATGTACAGAGTTTTACATCCACCCAGATTTATACCAACTGAACATCACCAGGTACATTATTGTGTTTAACCTATACAGGAGTTTAAAACAAGATAAAATGGACAAATTACATTGGGTTTACTCATTCATAGTCATCGGATCGGTGTTGTCCACGTAGTTTACATGGTGCAATGTCGCTCTTCTGATTCTTGCAACCACGCTGTGTGCTTGCGATTGTTGCACAACTATACTGCACTCGGATTGTTGTGCTTCATCCGCTTCACTTTGCCCTTCTTCCTCATCTCCGTCCTGTCCCTTTTTTATTCTTGGGCGTCCTCTTTTCCTTGGAGTCCAAACTTCAGTTTTTGCACATCTTTTTTTGGCCTTGTTCTCTGCTACTCGCTCGCTTGTTTGTGGGCATGTTGTGGTGTAGTGTCCCCTAACATGGCAGGTTTGACACTCCTTTACACCCTTACCTCCACTGTATGTGTTGTATTGATTATCAGGTCCCATACTGTTTTTTGCAGATTTTGCTGCGCTGATAGACTTTCTACTTTTTGTGCTTGACACGGGTGGTTCAGTCAATGTTATTGTTGGCGGTCGAATTCCGTCAACCTAGCCACTTGTTTACCTTCTATGTTGGTATTGATTTGATATTTACACTAACGATCCTAACCCCCATTATATGCTATGTTTGCACTCGTGCATGGTTTTTGGAGTTTGTTGTTTACACAAGAATCAAGAGCTTAAATGAGGACTTCCGAGTAAAGTTCATCAAGGGATTAACAAGGTGATCATGGACCCCGGGACAAGTCAAGATACAAGATGAACATGACTCCAAACAAGTCAAGGACTAAAGCGTGAAGCTGAGAAGTGCGGAGGACCTAGACGGAAGAAGCGGGAGTTCATGCGCAAAGCCCCCTCATCTAAACCGCGAGAAAAATGACGTCAAGGGCCCACATGCAACTCGGCAAAAACTCAAGAAGTCGCGAAGCATCGAGCCAGTGATGGGCCCGGCCGCCGCCCAGCCCCATTCTGGGCCCCGTCACGCCTTTGACCTAGCTGATCCTCGGGCTATTTATAGCCCCGGTACCCCGAGCCACGTATCAAGCAATTCGTCATTCACCGCCAAGGAGCAGAGGAGCTTGAGGGACACCACCCCGGAGAGGAGGGTCGAGTTAGTCGTCTAGGGTTTGCCTAGCCGGGGTGGGAACCTTGCAAGGAAGACCACGTCGGAGTTCCGGAGGTGTGAATCAAGGTAAAGGTAGGGTCCCAGTTGGATCTTATTCATGTATTCATACTTTTGATGGAGTTTTAATGGATCTGATTCTTAGCGATCAAGTACTTTCGTTTGCAATTTTTGTTCTTGCTTGGGTGTTTTCCTCCTCAATCTATTCTCGACATAGATTGCTTGGGATGTTCTTGTAGCCGCGGTGGCTAGAGGTACATACCCGATCTACCAAGTAGTTCAACGCACTCCTTGCGGTGTGCACTAAGATTGACAAAGAAAGGGGAACATCGTGATGGATGTTGACACTGAGTACGGCGGGGCGACTTAGGGGGTTTGACCGAAGGTCACGATTTGAAGAAGCTTTCAATAAGATTCGTTTTACTCTCTCTTTATCTTTCTCGGAACGACGACATAAACTCGATCTAGACCCCTCTCTAGATCGGTACCTCAACGCTTTCTCATGCTACCTCTTTTGATCCTCTTTTTTCATAGCTATACCTGTGTATCATAATTTGCAATCACAATCTCAATGAAGTTGCAATCACACATAACCAGTAGTTGCAATTACAATCTCAAGCAAGTTGCAATCACACATAACCAGTAGCTGCAATCATATTCTAACAGGTTGCAACTGTTTTTTTTCTGAGCATATGTTTTTCCACTTTCTTTGCTAATCAGTTTTCTATTCCTGCCTTGCACCAGATTTTTGTTCCTATCAAAGATGAAGGACACTACTTTGTATATTGCTTCAACTTCATCCACAATCGCATCGATGTGCTAGACTCGAATGACTACTTCATGAAATGCATGGATCCTCGACGCCACAAGCATGTATTTGCCAGGATTCCCCAATCATAGATGCAGCCTTCCAGAAGGTGTCCAACTTCAAGTTGCCCAGAGTTAGTTGACGGAGAAAATCAATCCGGTAAAGCATTCTGTCAACTGATTCTTTTTTCTTTACAGTTTTTGGATCGCTTTCCTTTTTCCTGTGTTTTTTACGTGTGCTCACGATAACACAGTGAAATGATCATTATGCGTTTTTTATGCTGCTGCAGTTCAATGGCATCATATATAGATGCGAGATGTTGCACTACTTGATTTTCCACCCTCTTAATCAAGCTGACATCCCTAAAATGCTGGACAAGTTTAGAGTTGGTGGACGTCCGCTGGCAATTGATGATGATAGCAGCCAGTCTGTGAACAATTAGATGAATACAGAAAACTTTTTATTGTGTTTGTATGTGTGTGCAGTCTGAAACTTTGATGTTTGTCGCTTTGGTTGTGTTGTGTCACACCCTGAAATTTCCGAATTTCAGGATGTGAATTAGAAGAAAAATTAAACAACAATTTTCTTATAATTTTTAAATTTTCTCCATATTTATTTATTTTACAGGAAATAAAGCATAGGAAAAAAACTTTGGTTGTTTTTCTAAATTAAATAAACCAATTCTATGTGTGTTGCATTCATGTCGATGCATATGGGTGTTCATGAGTGCAAAGGAGTTTTAAAATTCGTTTAGCTTCTGACCAAATTCTTTTGAGAGGTTTCAAAAAAAATCTGGAATTAATTCTCTTTTCTTAAATCTTTTTATTAGAAACCTCTATAATCTTTCTCTCGAGATTCAAAATTTTTTTTTGGAACTCCTCCATCCATATTTTGGTCACTGTATCATCATAACATATTGACCAGCTACTTTATCTTTTATCTTCCCTTTCTGATTCCGGGCAACTGAACGAGAGGCACACACGGATTGCCTCCGTGCCAACCTGATCCCTCACGTCAGCATCTTGTTTTTCCTAGCAGCATGCGAACTCGAGTTGCACTTTGTTTTCCTCCCAAAACCGGTTCAGTATGCAACGTCCGCATGCACCACGATCGACCGAGCCCGACGCATAAACCACAACAAGCCGCATCCATCCAGTCTCCTTCTCTATATATATCCTATCGCAAGCCCCCATATACCCTAGCGCTATGCGCCGCTTTTGCTGAGCATGAAGCCGCCGCCGCCTTCCGTGCTCGTACGCCGGAGCTGAGCAAGCCGGCGCCGGCCGCCGTCCGATTCGTCGCGCGCCACCGGGCGAAGCTGACATGACCACGAGCATCCCCTCGCCGAATCGCACGTCCGCCGAAGCTCTCCATCCATAACATGTCGCCGTTCGAGCGGACCGCCGAGGCAGCTGCTGGAGCCGAGCGCCGTCTCTCGCCGGACCTGGACGCCACCGGCAGTTTCCACGAGGTGAAGCTGCACAACCGCTGCTACCTGTCGTCCTCAATCTACTGCTGGATCTCCATCGTGATGAGAAGCTAAGCCAGCCGTCGTCCTCACCGGCCGTCTTCGAATTCCGTCAACACACCAGCCGCCTGCTACCTTCGCCGCCGGTGAGCATCTCCACAGCATCCCCTTCCTATATCCTCTCCAATGCGCCAGCCGCTCGAGCCCGTAGCCGCCCTAGCGCCGGCGACGCCATCGCCCAGGGCCTCCCTGTCCGCCTCTGTCCAGAGGTAGGAGAAGGCTCGGCGTTTTGCAACTAGACCCCTACGGTTCCTTGTAATCTTGTTTCATTTTCTTGTGTCTATGCCAATCTGCAGAAAACCCCCTAATAAGATTCCACCTTTCACACATAGATCCAACCCGAGCCCTTTTGCAGATCTAACCCTGAGGTTTATCAGTTTCGCAAGCACTATTCTATGTGTCTTGTGGCTCTTCTCAGCTAGCCCTCCAAATCTATAGATAATTACAAATAGGTCCTTATCATCTTGTTTTCTCCATATCTCACTACGGGAAACCGAGGCTTCGCCGAGAGTAAAATTCTTTGGCGAGAGCCATTTATTGGGCTCTCAAGAGCTCTCTTTAGAGTAAAAAAATATTCTCGTACGAAGAAAAAACTCTCTGAAGAATTTCTTAGCCGAGAGCAAAAACTCTGAAGAATTCTTCACGAGTCACCGACCAGCTCGTGAAGAAATTCTTCCCGAGAGTATTTTATTTGCTCTCGGCGAAGAAATTTTAAAAAAATCATTTTTTCACCTTCAAAATTTTTTTATCATCAACATGCACTTATACAAAGGATATGTTCAAATTTGACACTATTTTATCTCTGTTTGCTATATTTAAAAATTTTACTTCATTCTAGGTAATTTTTTCGAAGACGTCCGATATGAACTGCAAGTGCATGAAATCATAGAGTAAAGTTGTTGGAAAAATGAGATTAATGTTCATGAGACATCTCTAAGACCATGTGCATGAAATGAAACTAAATTTCAAACATTTTGTTCTCTGATCATGATGAAGATCGTGTCGTAGAAAGATTTTAAAATTGTACAAAATTCAAATAAAGTTTGAAAATCACGAATTTTGTCGAGCGCTCATTATATCATATGTCGAGGTTGTGGTAAAAAGTTGAGAACATTTTGAGCACTTTGACACGTCTGTTGTTTAGAAACGGAACATCTCACGAGAAGTTTGAATTTGAACTAATGTCACTAGGTTTGGTACATTAGAGAAATTTAAGTTTGAGTTTGACCACAACAACTTTTTTATAAACAATACAAAACATATCTAGTGTCATGTTAAGTTTTTGTGAATTTTAGCATTTATTTACTATTTTTAACTAATTTAGAAAAAATTTAGAAAAAATCTTGGCGAGAGCCATTTATTGGGCTCTCGTACAAACTTGGGCCGGAGGCCCATTTCCCGCCGCCGGCCCACCTAGCCCATCTATTTCCTATATAAACCGCGCCCGCCCCTGCCCCGCAACCCTAAAGCCGCCTCTCTCTCCCGCCTCCTCCTATCTCGCCTCGGGCCGCCTCGTCCTCTCGCCGCGCCACCTCCCCACCTCTCCGCCTCCTCCCTCCAGATCCGCGCCGCCACCCCCATCTCTCCCACCCGCCTCCCCATCCCTCCGCCGGCGCCCGCCGCCCGCCCCCTCCTCCGCGCCTCTCCTCGTGGCGAGAGCAGCGGGCGAGGCGCGAGTGGCAGATCCGCCCCAAGCTGGCGACTCGGCGGCGGTGCGTCCTCGACGACGGCGCGTCCTCAACGACCGGCGCGGCTCAATCCGCGGCGCGGCTCGACCCGGCTCGGCGGCGGATCTAGCGGTGCGTGCTCGGTCCTCCTCCTCTCTCTCTGTGTGTATGTATGTGTGTGTTTGTTTGTATGTATATGCTGCGGCAGGCGTAGCTTCTTCCCGGCTCCGACGCGGCGGATCCAGCGATGGTGTGTGCGGTGGGGTGGCGTGCGGTGGTGGTGGCCCTCGCCTTCCCCTTCCTCTCTGTGTGTGGCGGTGGTGGTGGCGCGACGGTGGTGGCTGGCGTGCGGCGGCGGCGTGCGGTGGGGGCCGCGGTGGCCCCTGCGCCTTTTTTTTATTTCAAAAAACACCTTCGCCGAGAGCTATTGTGGCCTCTCGGCGCACATCCACCGAGAGGGACCAGCGGCTCTTGCGAAGGGTCGTCCTTGCCGCAGCCGCCGAGCGCTTGGCCGAGAGTAAACTCTCGGTGAAGGCACCGCCGTGAGTAAACAGTCCTTCACCGAGAGGATGGCGGCTCTCGACGAAGGCTCGCAATCCGGTAGTGTCTCTCATGTTTTAGCTCCGTTTTCATCCGTTCAAGTTACGTTAGGTTCATAACAATGTAAAGTACGCGTTAGTGGTGAGTTTTTATCATGTTTGTTTTCTGAAGATTAATTTAATACTAATTTTGATTAATGCTTAGTTAAGCATGTCTTTTCTAAATAAAAGCTATATAGTGTCATACGCCGTTTTTCATAATCAATATTAATTTGATTAACGTTCACTTCATATGCTTTTCTTAATAAAGGGTGATTAGTGTGCCACATCTCAGTTTTTCTTAAATTAATGCTAATTTTGCTTAATGTTCAACATTAAATGAACTTTTCTAATTATAAAAGTTGATAGGTTTTTACACCAGCTTTTATAATAAATGTTAAATTGCTTAAATATCAACACAAATGAGTTTCTAATTATAATTTGATTAGTTCAACCCGAACCATAAAGCTATACGCTTAGACCTTTTTGTTTAAGTTGTTTATCCAAATAAATGTTTAATTGGTATAATTTATACATAAACATTTTATAAAGTTTGACTAGGTTCTTTACTTCGGTCTTTGTAAATAAAAAATATAATGCTGCATTAATTCCAACTTAGGGTATTTTATTTATGAAATATTTACATATCTTTTACTAATTAAAATAAACTTAGCTCATAGTTTGATCTCTCACATAT
Organism: Cenchrus purpureus; assembly: GCA_022644695.1. Classification (NCBI taxonomy): domain Eukaryota; kingdom Viridiplantae; phylum Streptophyta; class Magnoliopsida; order Poales; family Poaceae; genus Cenchrus; species Cenchrus purpureus. The sequence continues at coordinate 17,831,223 of CP053466.1, forward strand.
GCAAATTGAACGTTAGTCGTTATTTATCAAAGCTCTCTGTCTTAGTGTGTCTCTGTTGTAGAGCTAATCTTCTTTCAAGCTCCAGATCTTTTGATCCTAGTTCTTGCTCAAACTTAGTGTCTTTCATAAAACTAACCAAGCCTTTCTTGTTCTCAGCACGGTCTGTGTGCTTCAGTGATCCATAGCATCAAGCCTATCCTTTAGTGCGTTCTTTTAAAGCTTTTCTTTTGTTTTGGTGCATTGTTCTTAGTTTTCTTGTTTGTTTGCTTTGTATGCTTGTGCCCGATGATAGATGCGAGCAGAAGGAACGTGGTTTGAGAGTTTTGACGAGCAAGAAGTTGAAGAATTCTGAGCAACAACATTACATTGGTTAAAGGCAAGTGTGTCCTTGTTCTTTTGTCCTAATAACTGTGTTTAATAACATTGCATATGCTTGCATTTAATTTGATGGGTCCTATTAAGGATTATCCTAGTCTTTATGATCATTCCTTGTCAGCCTGGGTTTACCTTTCTGTTGGGTAGCTATGCTTAGTTGCTCTACTTGGGTTATGGTGGTTCTAATGAACAACAATGATGAACATGTTTTACCTTTATGCTATGTACCTCTGGTAAATAAAAGATCATAATGATTAATTAGAACATGGGGAACCACCCAGGACAACAGTGCAACCACAAGGACTAAATGGATCTGGTCTTGGCTAAGTAATTAGGGAAGTCTTGTGTGGCCATTACTCGCATGGTAGCTTGGGTACGGAGGAATGCTTTTAATGCTCTTCTATTCCGGATAGGTATTGGAATGGAAGTACTTTATGGCTGACCATCCGTGAATAGAAGTGAGGTACGAAAGATAGCCTCTATGGCATATGCTACTATGGACTAATACACATGAGAGGACTCTTTGTAAAGGCATCGTAGCGTCCCTATGCAATCACACCTAGGTAGTGTGGTATGATGCTTGGCCGGCATCGCATGGTTGGGTTCAAAGTTCTTGAGACTTTTCGACTTGTGGTGAAAGTGTACAACCTCTGCAGAGTGTAAAACTAATCGATTAGCCGTGCTCACGGTCAAGAGCGGTCTGGACCCTCACATGATAATTGAACTTGAAGATGGACTTAAATCATGGTTTCTGGTTATGTTAGCCATATGCTTATGACGTATCTGTTTATGTTAATGTGGGTTGGTATATACTTATCATAGTAATCAAGTGCTAATAAAATTTGACCAACTAAAAGTGCCTAATGCAGTCAACTGTCACTTTCCTTGTCCAAATTTCCTCTGCATTCATACTTTCCCACACTTGCGAGTACGGCATGTACTCACCCTTGCTATAAATAATGTTGCTCGAGAAGAGGAAGGCTGCTATGAAGATGTTCTTGGTGCTAGCACGCAACCCCCGGTCCGCTTGTGGATGTTTGGTGCCTTCGTTTCCAGGATTTAAGCGTAATACTCTGATAACCTTTGTTTTTCTTACGTGATATTGTTTTTGTTATTCACTTATGTCAACTATATGCATGAAACTTGATCCTGGCATGCATATAGATCTACACTTGGTTTTCTTTGAAAAAACAGGTGTGACATGTTGTAACTGAATAGTCTTTGTGATGTGCAACTGAAGTTGTTGTTGAATTTGGTATTGCCATGGTCAATGTGTTTGTGCAATTACATTCTTCTAATTTTTCGTATTTTTCTTGCAATCACACATGTATGGTTGCAAACACACACTGATTTTCAGAAGTTGCAGTCACGGTTAACCAGGAGTTACAACCACACTATAACCAGGTTGCAATCACACACATACTTGTTTGCAAACACAGAGGGTTTTTTCAGAAGTTGCAATCAGTGTTAACCAAGTTGCAATTTTTCAGCTAACATGTTGCAATCAAACATTCACTAATTTTGCAAACACACACTAACCAATTTGCAATCGAACCGTGATATCCAGGATTGCAAACACACTGTAACCAGGTTGCAATCGCACACATGCTTTGTGGGGTTGCAATCACAGCTAACTAGGTTGCAATTTTTCAGCTAACTTGTTGCAATCAAACTTTAACTAGTTTGCAAGCACACACTAAGCAATTTGCAATCGCTAGTAAAGTGCACGTGCGACACGCACGCGTGTTCTGAAAATAGGTTATTTAAATGAAACAAGATTGGTCGGATATTTTTCAGGAAACCATCAATTATATGTGGACATGTCCATTACGTAAGTATTACATCAAATATTCATTGTTTGTGTTCCATTTCTCCTTAGTATTTCTTGCAAATCTTTTGGGGTGTTCTCTTTTGCTTCATTATTTTTTTATTTCAGCATGTCAATCAAGAACCACTTTCTGAGTACAAAAGCATCATATTGAAAAAATTACATAATGATTTTTATGAACTTTACTAACCGTACGAATAGTAGTTCATACCATTTTTATCCTTAATTCAAAGAAATATCCATCCTACATGCGTATTAAGATGATTATTAAATACCTTGTTATATTGATGTAGGAAAATATATTGGCACATGTTAGTATGTAGACATATGTGTACTATTTAAATTGTGAAAGATGTTACATGTTGATTGTTTTTGGAACACAATCGGAATCTTCGGCCTTGATCATAAACATCATCGATCTATGCTGGGTCTATTTCTTTCGTAGCAAGACCAAATGTTACACCATTTTTTTATTCTATCTTGATAGTACTATGATGGACATCTTTCGGTGCCCAATCAGACATAGTCATTGGGTCAGTTATATGCATAGCTTTATTTTTCATGTCGTTGAGAACATGATATATCTTCTGAACATGTGTAGTGGTATTATAATTTTTTATTGAAGTTTTTTATTATTTTAATCTTTATTACAATTAGGTAGTTGCTAACAAATACATGAAATAATGTGCTAAAGATCATAACTTTGTGCCATCTATTTTCCGTGATCTAAAATGAGCATAAGAACAACATATTAAAAATTCAAATTAGATCGCTTGCAATTTACTTCAAATGGTCATAAAAACAAAAGTATACACATGCTTTCTAATCATTACAAAGAGCACATAGACACGATTTTGCATTTTTCTGATTTGTCTGTGATTTTTAATGTAAATTTGAAGTTCCCAGCCTTTGAAAAAGAAATGAACAAAACCAACTTCACATTTAAGCCCTTGAAAATATACTTTTCTTCTCCGATCAGCCCTCCCTCTTACATTCGTGCCCCTGGATCTAGCTCTTAGCCCTAGAACTTTTCCACTTTAAAACATAACTTCACACTTTTATGGATGACCCCTAAACTTGCTTTTCTTCACACCCACGCTAGCCTTCTTCCACCTCGGGCGGATCGTGCGCACACGGGAGGGCATGGTGGTGCCGATCTGGTCCGACAACACTTTCCCCACCCGTGGACTTCTCCATGCCTTCTCTCATCCGGGCGCACCTCCTCCCTACTTTTCTCCCAAACCCTAGCCTACCCTAGCCCACGACTAAGGTCGGCATCCATGGCGGCATGCCCAAGAACGAGCGTGGAAAGCTGCCTAAATCCAAGATATAGAGAACGCGCGCTTAGGCGCTGAGAGGCCGGGAGTGTGGAGTTCGATGGAGAGGTGGCCATGGTCGTGGTGCGGCGCCCGGGAAAGGCCGATTCGATTGTGGGGTCGATGGAGGGCGGCACTAGTAGGGTGAGGAGGAAGCTTGGGAGGTGAAGGAGCCTTGGGTGGCGGTGATTTGAGAATGGCCAAGGGAGTTGGACGAATTTGGCCGGTGGGCGCAATCTGTCTCCTTGGCCGAAACAAAAAGAAGGGAGGAAGGCGGGGTAGAAAAGGACGAAGCCTCGCCCATCTACGCCAGGCACCACCGCAACACAAGCTCGGCCACCGTGTTGCCTTTCTCCGTTTCGCCACCGGCGGGAGAACATCGTCGTGCATCAAAACAGCCGCGTCTTGCCTCAACACACACCGCCTTGCTCGGCGTGAACTGTACCGGGCATGCTCTAACCCGCGACTGCACCCTGCACACCCGTCGGAGAGTCGTTCCCGGCTGCCATATCGCGCCGCACCACCACCACACATGTGTTGCCACCGACCCGCACCCGCGTGGGCACACTCATCCGCAACCTGCGCCGCACCACCACCACCGCCAGCTCGCCCTGCGCTCCCTTGCCCGCTACCGTCGCGTGAGGGGCGTGAGTGTCAGTCACGCCATGTCGTCGTTACCACAAAGTAGCCACTGGTTATAAATATCTTCGGTGGATGAACTCCAGCACGTGATCGACTGGCCGTGCATGCATGCATGATCTAGTCTTAATAAACATGAGTGGCTAGCTTAGTAGAGACAAAAAAAATCAAGGAAGATCATGAGCAGGCGGGCAGCCTCACGAGCTGTGCGCGAGTGCGAGGGGCCGCGGAATTGGCCGCGCGAGCCGAGCCGATCGAGCGGAGAGGGCAAGCACGCGGCAGCCGGATCCCGCGACGACGCGTTCGCGACGACGCGTGGGGGTGTGCACGGGGGCCAATTTTTTTCTGTATCGGGGAGGGAACCGACGGGTGGTCGTGTGGCCGGCTGGGTATAGGTGGGTGGGTACATACGCGGTGGGTGACAAAAGAATTACATTTTTGGCAGAAACGCTCTCTAAATTGCGATTTTTTAGTCGTTTATAGTCTTTCCACCCTATCCACTTCCAAAAACATATGACGGGCGGGTCCGACGTGAGAGGTACGGTGGACCTGATTTAGGTGAAAAAAGTTTTCAATTGTCTTCGCTCCTTATAGTATAGATACAAAAATATCCAACAGCTGCAACCACACTGTAACCAGGTTGCAATCACACATAAATTTTCAGCTAATATGTTGCAATCATACATTCACTAGTTTGCAACCACACACTTACCAAGTTGCAATCGTTGTTATCCATAAGTTGCAAGCACATGTAGCGGCGGTTGCAACCACTGCGTAACCAGGTTGCAATCACACATTTGCATGGGGTGCAAACATACAGTGGTTTCCAGAAGTTGCAATCACAGCTAACCAGGAGTTGCAACCACAATATAACCAGGTTGCAATCACACACATGCATGGGGGTTGCAAACACACAGTGGTTTTCAGAAGCTGCAATCACATTTAACCCGGAGTTGCAACTATTCTGTAACTAGGTTGCAATCACACACATGCAAGGGGGCTGCAACCACAGCTAACCAGGAGTTGCAATCACACTGTACCCAGGTTGCAATCACACGATGGGCAATTTTTTTTTGAGGGCTGCAAAGCTGCGGTGTTGCTTGATTGCAATTGAAGCGATGGGGCGAGTTGCAATCTGACTTAAATCAAAAGAAAAACCATGACAATACATGTACAGAGTTTTACATCCACCCGGATTTATACCAACTGAACATCACTAGGTACATTATTGTGTTTAACCTATACAGGAGTTTAAAACAAGATAAAATGGACAAATTACATTGGGTTTACTCAGATTCATAGTCATCCAGATCAGTGTTGTCCCTGTAGTTTACATGGTGCAATGTCACTCTTCTGATTCTTGCAATCACGCTGTGTGCTTGCGATTGCTGCACAACTATACTGCACTCAGATTGTTGTGCTTCATCCGCTTCACTTTGCCCTTCTTCCTCATCTCCGTCCTGTCCCTTTTTTATTCTTGGGTGTCCTCTTTTACTTGGAGTCCATCCTTCAGTTTTTGCACATCTTTTTTTGGCCTTGTTCTCTACTACTCTGCTTCTGTTTGGGTTCTGTGGGCATGTTGTGGTGTAGTGTCCCCTAACATGGCAGGTTTGACACTCCTTTACACCCTTACCTCCACTGTATGTGCTGTATTGATTATCAGGTCCCATACTGTTTTTTGCAGATTTTGCTGCGCTGACAGACTTTCTACCTTTTGTGATTGACACGGGTAGTTCAGTCAATGTTATTGTTGGCGGTCGAATTCCGTCAACCTAGCCACTTGTTTACCTTCTATGTTGGTATTGATTTGATATTCATAGTAACGATCCTAACCCCCATTATATGCTATGTTCGCACTCGTGCATGGTTTTTGGAGTTTGTTGTTTACACAGGAATCAAGAGCTTAAATGAGGACTTCCGGGTAAAGTTCATCAAGGGATTTACAAGGTGATCATGGACCCCGGGACAAGTCAAGATACAAGATTAACATGACTCCAAACAAGCCAAGGAGTAAAGCGTGAAGCCGAGAAGTGCGGAGGACCTAGACGGAAGATGCAGGAGTTCATTCGCAAAGCCCCCTGATCTAAACCGCGAGGAAAATGACGTCAAGGGCCCACATGAAACTCGGCAAAAACTCAAGAAGTCGCGAGAAGCATCCGAAGAAAGCACCAACCGGGCCAGGATGGGCCCAGACCGGCCGGCCCAGCCCATTCTGGGCCCTGTTCACTACCCCCTTTGACCTAGCTGATCCTCGGGCTATTTATAGCCCCGGTACCCCGAGCCACATATCAAGCAATTCGTCATTCGCCGCCAAGGAGCAGAGGAGCTTGAGGGACACCACCCCGGAGAGGAGGGTTGAGGTAGTCGTCTAGGGTTTGCCTAGCCGGCGTGGGAACCTTGCAAGGAAGACCACGTCGGAGTTCTAGAGGCGTGAATCAAGGTCAAGGTAGGAACCCGGATGGATCTTATTCATGTATTCATACTTTTGATGGAGTTTTAATGGATCCGATTCTTAGCGATCAAGTACTTTCGTTTGCAATTCTTGTTCTTACTTGGGTGTTTTCCTCCTCAATCTATTCTCGAGATAGATTGCTTGGGACGTTCTCGTAGTCGCGGTGGCTAGAGGTACATACCCGATCTACCAAGTAGTTCAACGCACTCCTTGCTGGTGTGCTCTAAGATTCGACCGTAAAGAAAGGGGAACATCGCAACAGGATGTTGACACCGAGTACTGCGGGGCGACTTAGGGGGTTTGACCGAAGGTCACGATTTAAAGAAGCTTTCAATGAGATTCGTTTTACTCTCTCTTTATCTTGCTCGGAACAACAACATAAACTCGATCTAGACCCCTCTCTAGATCGGTACCTCAACGCTTTCTCTTGCTACCTCTTTTGATCCTAGTAGATTAGATACAATTCGAAACCTTTCAAAGAAGCAAGTGTTTTTCGGTTATTAGATTGATTTTGCATTACATAATGTTCCACGGATTCGATACCTTGGGTTCACCACTCAAGGGAATAAGGGTCCCTTGACTACGACGGAGGATTTGTCCGCTTGCAAGTCCAAACAAACTTTGCCATGATAATCAAACATCAACAGTTATACCACTCAGAAAGCTCACAGAACTAGGTTCCAGGGTTTTTTTGGTGGGGTAGGGTCAGTAGGCTTCACAGCAGGTTCCATAGCGTTTTCACCACTGTCATGTGTTGGTGCAACAGGAACAATATCCCCTCGGTCATTCCCATCTTCATGCATTTCACTACTTGCCTGTCGGGCATACACCCCGGGTACCCACGCAAGGAAGAATGAAGACGGACTCCTACTAGAATTCCCCTGTAATCCTATTAGGACTCGTTCCATGTAATCCTACTAGGACTCCTACCTTGTAACCGACTAGGAACCCGCCCCCTGGACTATATAAAGGAGGGTACCTGGCCGGACATCTTAACCAACACCAAGCGCAGGGCGCCATACTTGATCCCCAAACAGGACGTAGGGTTCGCCACCTTGGCGACCCGAACCTGTATAAATCTTGTGTCTCGTGTCCCTTGCGCATACCTTCGAGTTCTCGGTCTCCCGATCACGATCCTCCACCGCATAATCAACTACCTCGGGTACCCCCTTGGTAGGTTTGCCGGTCTAAAACACCGACAGCTGGCTTGTAACCGGGATGCCTGCTATTTGTAGAAGCTCAATACCAGAGGTTATCATGTCGATGTGACGGGGTCTCGATTGTAAGCACGATCAGATTTGCTTCCTCTACCCAGCGCATTAACTTCCAAAGCTTCGACATCCTCGATTGCTCGTGTCGATGAGCTGCAACCCGAACATCGTGCCTGTCCCATGGAATCACAGATCTTGCATTACGTGTGTAGCGTCTCAGAATGTACCTCTCTGGTATGTTATTGACTTACAGGTGGGTGAACACCTTTATTATGTGCATGCAAAAAAGCCCTGTAGTTTTTTAATATAACTGGTTGTTAAAAATCACATACGGTACATCTATGTGTTTTTACCGTAAATGAGCCAGAAATTCATCTAACCTGTATGCTCCATTGCATGCATTCGCATTTATATACACACTGCTTTGTCACTAGTACCTTGAATGCGTCTGCGCCCGGTGAGAATGCTCTGCCTTTTTCATGCTTCACCAAGTAACGCATTCCACCCGGGATCAGGCTCTATTACAAATGCTGTGTTGTTAACATATTGCTTCTTGTATTCATTGTACACAGCCCTTGTGTACACCCTGCTGAGCTGCTCATCAAACCGCGATTTGCATGCCCTGACAACCTCAGCCTACACACAGGAATCAGTTTGCAATCATATGTAACTAGTAGTTGCAATCACATACAGCCAGTAGTTGCAATTTGGATTTCCCATTCAAAACTAGTAGTTGCAATCACACATAATCAAGTTGCAATCACACATAACCATTAGTAGTAATCATACAGCAACCAGGTTGCAAACACACACAGTTTTTTATCCATTAGTTGCAGTGAAGCACTGTTTTATTGAGCTTTTGCAACTAGGCACTAACTAGGTTGCAATTTACATACTGTTTATCTAGTGTTGCAATCACCACAACTAAACACGTTGCAAACACACAGTGTTATGCACTAGTTGCAATCACAACACTCTTTTTAATTTAGCAGTTTGCAACCACTCACCTACTGCTTTTTCAATTGCACATTGTTCTATACAGAAGTTGCATTCACACACTAGCCAGGTTGCAATCAGACACTAATCAGGCTTGCAATCATAAAATATAACGAGTAGTTGCATTTTACAAACACAATTAGATTGCAATCACATATAACGAGTAGTTGCAATCACACACAAAACAGGTTGCAAACACACACAGTGCTATCCACATTTTTTGGAATTAATCATTGTTATATAGAGTAGTTGCAATCCACAGAGTAGTCAGGCTGCAATCATACAGTAGCCAGTTTTGCAATCACAAACTAACCAGTTTATCAACATACATCACCCAATGAGTTGCGATCCACACGATGCAGTGTTTGCAATCAAGCCTTAGACATGTTGCAAACAATGAGATACAAAGTAGGTTTGCAACATACATGTGAGTAGTGCGACTCCCCAGCATCCATATGGTCTGTGTGTTTAATTGAGTCCAGCACCCTCTTCGCAAACATATGCAAGGTTGTGACATTGCTCACATATCCATCCTTCAAAACTCTGTTTTGGCTTTCAGATCTTTGTGTGGAAGTCATCCTGCCACATTACATTCCTTTGAAATATGCTGCAATCCAACTCTTTCTTTTCTCCCACAATGCTACAATTGCGGAGTGTTCTGCGATGCCACATTCATCTACCAGCTTCTTCCATTCAACCTCAAACTGCGTAGGACCTAGAGGATAATTTATCGAGACTCCGGCCTCTCCTTGATTCTTATCCTTGTGTAAATTGTACAACTCCTCGAGCTCATAATCCCACATTCTTATGATGTGCCATCGGCAATTTTGTGTTGCGATTTGTTAAACACAATTTTATGGCCTCTCTCATTCTGGATCCTCATCTCGTGGAAAACATAATTTTTAAGAATCAGCAAGAACACCACATTATAGACAGACAAAAGTTGCGATTCATATAACACAGAAGTTGCAACTGAACAGGTATCAATGTTGCAAATGGAACAAAACTACACCTGTGAGAATCACGAAAGGTTGTCACCACCCATGCACTTTTAAATGATTCAAATAGCCACTTGAATGTGTCGCTTTTCTCATCCAAGAAGCACTTGCCCAAATGACACGTTTTCGTGTTGGGAACTGAATCCTACAAACATCGCAAGCGGCATTTTCTTGCTGTTCGTCTTGTGGGTCGTGTCAAAAGTGATGACATCCCCAAAATCGGCGTATTCTCGCCAGACTTGCATGGCTCCAAAATATGCTTGAAGGACCTTTGTCTTTGGGTCAAAATCAACATCCAGTAGAATGCTTCATTGTTTTCCTTGCACTCCACGAAAAAATTGCAACAACTTCTCTATGTCACCATCCCTTTCCTCCCTTGCTGTTAACTTTCTTGCACCACAAGTGAATAAAAACAAGTAAATTTTCTAGCTTCATTATATCGATTCTTTCGTTGCATTAGGAAGAATGACCTACATATATTACGTATATCTTTCTCGGTGAATGGACCGGTTTGACGCCCTCCATACGATTCGACATCACATTCATAGCAGCTGGTTTGGGGACGCCACTCCTCGACATGATTGCAAACAAGTCATCCATAGCTTTCTCCCTTTGCTTATGAGCATGCATATATGTAACCATCTCCGGTGATGGTCAAGTCTATGATTGTGTGCTTCCTCGAGTTTGTCGAAGTACTAGATTTTGCGTTTTTTGTCCTCCTTCACCTTTACATAGGCTGGGCAACTAATTCTCATCGATGTTTTATCAGTCAGTGGCTCCTCATTTTCTTTGCCTGGTATTACAAACCCCTGACGGTTGCAAATCCAGTGTTTAGTCTCTTTATCGTCCTCATGGTTCTCGACCGAACCCAACCAGCTTTGCATAATCAAGGTAAAATTGGTGCGTATCAAACTCTTGCCGCACCCATGGGATAAACACATCAAGCATGTTTGCTTCCTGTGGAAGAAATTAATCAACCATGAGTTTTTGCAATCAGCAGCAATCAAACTTGCAACTGGAACAATAGGCATTCTTTTTTTCCAGGGGCAAAAAATTTGTTGTTGCAACCAAGCAGCAACCAACATTGCAAATTATTCCAACAAAATATTTTCAACTGCAATATATCTACACAGACAATGAAGTTGCAATCCACAGGAGCCTCTGGTTGCAACCAGACAGCAACCCACGGTGCAAACTAGCAGCAACAAATAAAATTCATCACTAATATATCTACACAGACAATGAAGTTGCAATCCACATGAGCCTCTGGTTGCAACCAGACAGCAACCCACGTTGCAAACTAGCAGCAATAAATAAATACTCCAGCAGCAATCTATCAACACAGACAATGAAGTTGCAATCCACATGAGCCTCTGGTTGCAACCAGACAGCAACCCACATTGCAAACTAGCAGCAACAAATAAATACTCCAGCAGCAATCTATCAACAGAGATAATGAAGTTGCAATCCACATGAGCCTCTGGTTGCAACCAGACAGCAACCCATGTTTGCAATCTAGTTCAAGGTGAACCAGTGAAGATAATTTTTACACAAACTTCAATGTTTGCAACCACACTACATGTTCTAGTTGCAATCATCAAAATAATACACAGATTCTAGTTGGAACCCTAGTTGAAATCAGTAAACAACAGACAGACTCCAGTTGCAATCAACACAGCACCCCAGTTGCAACTAGTACATCACATTAGTTGCAATCATCAAAAAATAGTACAGAGATTCTTTGGGTTGCAACCCTAGTTGGAATCAGTAAATAACAGACAGACTCCAGTTGCAATCAACACAGCACCGCAGTTGCAACCAGTACAACATCCTTGTTGCAATCAGTAAATAACAGCAGACTCTAGTTGCAACCAAACACAGCACCCTAGTTTGCAATCAGTAAATAACAGCAGAGTCTAGTTGCAATCAACATAACACCCTATTTGCAACCAACACAACACCCAAGTTGCAATCAACGAACCTTTTGCACCCTAGTTGCAACCAAACATGGTCAAATGTTGCAACTAAGAACAGGCACAACTAAGCAGTTGCATCACAACACAGTCTAGTTGCAACCAACACGTAACGCCTTTGCACGCACCATTCGTTGCAATCAATGAAGACAACTCGAAACCATCATGTCGAAATCAAAGGATCGACGATTTTGCTTTTGTTCTTACCGGAAGGAACAACTGTGTTGGATCAGGAGTGAGTAGCGATCCGGTGGAATTGAAGGTGGGGCGCCAAGAACGCCACGTGATGCAAGGATCCCGGTCCGTTGTCGGCGTCAAAGGAGGCGTGAGGGAGGAGTCGCCGTAGCCGGTAGGAGACGACAATTTCAGATCAGCACCTCCCGCAGCAACAATCGCCATCTCCTCCCACAGCAATGTGTGCCCTGCTGGAAGAGGCGCTTCACTGCGTGCTAGCGACGGCGGGGCCATGGATTTCGAGGTGGTGCGCCGAGGTGATCCAATGTGCGCCAGAGGCAGCGACGGCGACAGCGGGGCCATGGTTCAGAGGAAGGAGGCACCAGAGAGGAAGGCGGGTCTTAATTTGCAGGAGCTGATTTGCTTCTGTCTTGCGGGAGGGGATTGATCAAAGGGGAAAGGAAGGCGAGCCCGAATTGGGACAGTGCACGGGAGGCGGCGCGGTTGGGACAAAGTGACGCCGCACTCGGGGAAGCTGGGTTGGGATCTGTGCATCGGCACTACTAAATGCACCCAGGTGCATTTTAGTGTTGTCGTGTGTACTGTATATATATTATGCACATAGGTGCATTCTATGTACAGAATGCACTCAGGCCGACGCGCCTCCTCTAGCCAATTAGTCGAACCAAACCATCAGACGCGCATGCTCGGGTCCCCGCGAGTGCACCAACGCACCTGAATCGTCGCCACTGATAGCGCACCTGGCATCTATCCTCCTCTCTGACATTTTCAATTTTTCCCCGTCTCCTCTCCGATGTACTCCACCTCTCTCCCGCTCGCCGGATTTGGCGCCAGGTATCCATCCTCCTCGCCGGGAAGCTCGTCGCAGAGGCTGTAGGAAGCTCCGCTGGGGTCCGCCGCTACCAGGTGACCAAGGATTGGATCACCAGGCGATGGTGGCGGATCCCCTCCAAAGGAAGCGCATCTCATCCCCTCCCTCGCCTGAAGATTTCCTATGGAGCAACCGGTGCCGTCAACATTCTGGCACGGTGGTGCTGCTAAGTGCATGCCTCAAGGTAGGGTTGCGCGATTCACCAGGCTCCTTCCCCATCGCCGCATCCTTCTACGAATCGGGAGCGCGATGTGGCTACACGGTGATTCGGGAGGGCATGGAGTCGCTGACCCTTTTCTTCATGCGCGCGACGACGCCGGCAGTGTCCAAATCCAGGATCGGTGGCAGCCGACGAAGAGAATCCCTACGGTCGGAGCTCCAGATTCTGCAGATATGCCCCCATGCGTGTGCTCCTAGATCCAATTTTTACTGATACTCCGACAGCACGCGGGCAGGGGCGAGCACCGGCGCTGGTAGCGGCCGCGAGCTAGGACCCAAGGCGAGCTCCTCTACAGGGGGAGCTGCGATGCCAGGCTTGAGCGAAGCCCCTCGCCGGTACTCGGCGCTCAGGCCCCCAGGCCATCACCTCCCGTTGTTGCCTGCCTTCCACTCACCCCTCCTCTGCTGCCTCAGTCCCTGTTTCCAAATGATTACATGGGGAGATGCAAAGCTATGGCACGGCGTCCAGCGGATGCAGCTTGCTGGGCGTCTCGTGGCAGCGCCGGTGGTGGGAAACAAGGGCGACAACTTCGATTTCAGAGCAGCTACGCAGCACATGTTCTGCAATTTTAGGAGGTTTTGAGTCGTATCTGGCATTGGGAAGCAAATGCTGTTGGTATTGGCGTATTGCTGTAAAATTGATTGATACTGTGGACGGTATCAATCAATTTGGACCATAGGAAGCAAGGTTTGCAGAGCATGGCTTGGATCTACTGTGGACGGTGAAAAATTGGCATGACCTGTTACTAGTTATTGTCTCGATTTGGATCTACAGCCAGGAGCATGTCTGCTTTGATTTTTTTTGAGCATGTCAGTGCTCTAAATTCTTAAAATAACTTCTTCAATTATTTTGTGAACATTATTTCTTCCTATTTTAAATATTACTTACAATTTTCAGATAATAGTGTGTCTTGTTCCACAGGGTACTTACCATGCATTGAGACATTCTATCATATATAGAACTAGTTGCAACTCACCAGAGCTATGGTTGCAATCAGTTAAGAGCCCCGGTTGCAATTGACACTAGTTGTATTAAGATAAGTGCCCTACTTTGCAATTAGCTATAGTTGCAACTGGCCATCCCAATTGTTATTGGTTCTATTTGAAATCAGTTAAGTGTGCTCATTGCTATTAACACTAGTTGCAATCAGTTAAGTGTCCCAGTTGTACTCTGGTGTAATTGTAAATAGCTTATGTATTGCCCTAGTTGCAACTAGAGGATGCGACATGTGCAACTAGATAATGCGACTAGTTGCAACTACTCGAATTCGTGACTAGATTAGTGGGCTAGTTGCAATTATGTGACATGTGCATATCTTATGCTGTTGTAACCAGGTTATTATCCTAGTTGCAATTGGAAAATGTAACTTGTTGCAATTATTTCGGCGAGCGGGCCAGGGCGCACGTGAATAAATACGAATTTGCCCCAAGCCCAGCGACAGGTGTGCTTGCCGCAGGAGCTATCGTAGATGTGGTCGTCGGTGGAGCCGTGGAGGGGTACCGATGTTTCCAACCTTACTTGAGTACTTGTGCAGTGATGGGGTACCGGTGTTTCCAACCTTACTTGAGTATTATCCTTGTGGTGTTGACGTGTTGTAAGCATGCCTTTCTAGTATAGTTGCAATTTGGTTATTATCCTAGTTGCAATTGGAGGATATGAGCAATTGCAATCGGTTCAAGTGTTACTAGATTAGCACCCTAGTTATACTTGTGGTGTTGTAGGCATGCCTTCCTAGTATAGTTGCAATTCGGTTGTTATCTTAGTTGCAACTGAAGGATATGACCAGTTGCAATCGGTTCAAGTGTTATTAACACCCTAGTTATACTTGTGGTGTTGTTAGCATGCCTTCCTAGTATAGTTGCAATTCTGTTATTATCCTAGTTGCAATTGGAGGATATGACCAGTTGCAATCGGTTTAAGTGTTACTAGATTAGCACCCTAGTTATACTTGTGGTGTTGACATGTTGTAAGCATGTCTTCCTAGTATAGTTGCAATTCGGTTATTATCCTAGTTGCAACTGAAGGATATGACCAGTTGCAATCGGTTCAAGTGTTACTAGATTAGCACCCTAGTTATACATGTGGTGTTGTAGGCATGCCTTCCTAGTATAGTTGCAATTCAGTTATTATCCTAGTTGCAACTGAAGGACATGACCAGTTGCAATCGGTCATTTCCATAATTATTTTGACACATTAAATTCGATTATTTATGTTTACTCTAGTGTATTTGTAACTAGGCTATTGTCCATGTTGCAATTAGAGCACCCCGTCAATTGCAATTGCTCCTATTCTTTCTTTTCGCTTGTTTGTTTTCCCATTGAGTTATCGATATCGACCGATATCGATATGTTTTCGACGCAGGTTCCATTTTCCGAGTTGCAACCGGTGTTTGAGTTGCAATCAACATTCACTCCGAGTTGCAAATATTGAGTGTTTTCGCTGATACTATACTACCCCTTCAGTTGCAACCCGACAGTGGTTCGAGTTGCAATTGATATACACTCCGAGTTGCAAATACTAAGTGCTTCCACCGACATCAGATTCACCCATTCGGTTGCAGACCTGACGTTGGTTCGAGTTGCAATCGATGCACACTCGAATTGCAAATACCGAGTGCTTCCACCGATACTATACTACCCTTGGTTTGCAACCCAACGGGTTCGAGTTGCAATTGATATACACTCCGAGTTACAAATAATGAGTGCTTCACCGATACTATACACCTTGAAACAATGGTTCGAGTTGCAATTGATATATACTCCGAGTTGCAAATACTAAGTGCTTCCGGACAGTAAATGATTGTAAATGGGTTTTCAATAATATAGTAATTAGTTTATTATTTTAGTTGTGACTGGGCTATTGTTCTAATTGCAATTGGAAGACCTAACAAGTTGCAATTACTCCTGTTGTAAATAGATCAATGCTCATGTTTGCGGCTTTGCGATGGTGTGTGCATGTGTTCCGCCTAAATGCACCGAGATTCCAACCAGTTGCAACCTGAGCAAATTTAGCACGGTACCGTGAGCTTAGCCCAGCCACTAGGCTTCATTTGCGTTACAACTGTGCCCATATACACAGTAGTAACCGGTTTATATTTATTGTTGCAACTGGGATATGGCATAAGTTGCAATTCGATCTTAATCATGTGTACTGTCAAATGATTCACATAAAATACTTTTGTTAACTTCAAGTGTAGGAAATTACGAAACATTGTTCATGCATGAACAGTCCAATAAATGCTTTGTTAACCGATATGCTGCCAAATAAAGAAATCAGTGTTCTAGAAGCAAGTTGCAATCGTGTGCTTTTGGATTTACTTAAATTGTAAAAGAAAAAATCTGGTAATTAGGCACCGTTTAGTTGGTGGAAAGTTTGGTGAAAGTGGTGAAAATTTTGCATTGGAAAACGTGTTCTGTGAGAAGTGACACGGTATGCGATGTGAAAATTTTGATGACTTTTCGAGAACTAAACAGTGCAGGGCCAAAACCAGTTAAGTGACCTGAATTACACATGGCCCGAGAGTCCAAACAGCCCAAGCGGGCCCTTTTTCTTCTTCCTTTTCTCTCTGCTGCTGAGCTCCCACGTGCGCAGGCCAGCTCCCTGTAAAAAAACGTGCGCAGGCCAGTTTTGACCACACGTGGGGCCGGGGGCACGCGGCAGGTCGCGTCGCGGCGGACGGGGGCCGGGGGAGGGGGTGCGCGCGCCGTCACCACGCGCCCTCGACGAGCGCGTCGCGGTCGCGGCTCGGTCGCCCCGCGTGAAGAAAAGGGCCTGCGGCGGGGGCGGCGGGCGGGCGTCACCGAAGGAGTCTGTGCACCTGATGTATGGAATGCACCCAGGTGTTTTTAGTGTCGTCGTGTGTGTGTCTATATGGAAAATCTATATATATATAATTCTCTTTCCTTTCTTCTGTTTTAGCCGAAGTAGTGTTCTTTTCTGAGACGTTGACAGATTGTATTGGGCCGTCGAAGTCAAAGCATCGGGGGCGCGGCGGGATCGAAGATGTATTGGGCCTTCAGACACGCACAACTTTACGGAGGAGCGGCGGGCATAATGGACAGGACACATCACGGTCCAACTTTTGATGATGGCCCTCGCCACTAAAATGGGCTCGGCTGCGTTTAGCATGGTGATGGACTGGTGGCCTAGTGGCCTTCCTAGTCCACAATGGAGATCCGCCGCCGTCGTCGTCTACCCGTCTCGCCGTCGTCCGTCGTGATGCACGGCGGTGAACAAAACCATCCCCAGCAACTGCATTCTCGGCCATATCCTACGGCGCACTCGCAGCTAGTACTATCCCATGAGGAAATCTCCCAAAAATATCTCCACGCCGCGCCTTGCCGCATCGCCGACTCGGTGCCGCGGTGATTGTAGCGGCAGATGGAGAATACTGCAGGATTCAATGTCGCGCCACGAGTGGGTACTGGGTACTGGTAGTCCCTTGGATACGGCCACCTGCTCTAGCCTTGTTGCATTGGGAGAATCGGAGAAGCAGCGGGCATTAAAGAACCATGTAAGTATCACGCACTTCGACTGCTCCGTTCTTCCGTGGAGTATGTGATTTTAAGTTGAGTCAGATATCCAAACGCGTACTCCAATTTGATTAATTTGGTGCTTATATTGTTTGAGAGACGTACTCCGAGTTTGCATTGAGATCATGTTTTTTTTTTGGTTCAGTTAGATCTGGGTATCAACTGTGTCAACCTTAAGGTTAACTTCTGGTAGGAACCTAAATAATTACTCAGAAAAAATTAAAATTGATGCAACAGTATTTGGAACCTAACTCAAATAGGAGTAGTCAAGCAAAATGTATGCCCCTTTTGGCCTCAGTCATGGCTACCTTCAGCTCCATCCTCATATTTCGACATGCCATTAATCCAGGACGGTCCGATTATATATGCTGCTCGACTCTACTAAGGTCGTAACTTCAAAAACTGAATATCTTGATTTTTCTAGGATGCGTAATGCCTTGATGAATAGTTTCTCAATTATTAATTGATTCCAGTACATATGTGCCTTTAACGTTTGGGAAATTTTGGGTGTTGGATGACTACAGGGGGTGCCAACGCACCAGTGATGAACAATCAAAGAAGATCTAATCAACAAAAATATAGGACTGCTACATTTTGTCAAAAATATCATATTAATACTTGCAGATATAACTTTCCCTCTTCGGGCCTTAAATCACTTTGAATGCAAAATATTATACTACTAGGCCTATAACATTTCCTTTTGAGACAAGTATCTGAGTAACTTAAGATTTCTAACCTCTCCCATATACATACACAAGTTCTATGCCTACATCCAATGCTAGCTAGGCAACCTTGTCACAGAGTTGGTAACCGCTGTAAGATTTTTGAATTCACTATGCTCATCTCCTTCATCTTTAGCACTTCGCTAAAAACTTGTGTTTTGGTACCACTGCTTGTA
Source organism: Cenchrus purpureus (assembly GCA_022644695.1). NCBI lineage: Eukaryota > Viridiplantae > Streptophyta > Magnoliopsida > Poales > Poaceae > Cenchrus > Cenchrus purpureus. Next base: position 17,849,727 of record CP053466.1, read on the forward strand.
CTCGTGCTTTCTGCATTCAAATTGTAAGATGAATCTTCGCAAAACAATAAAATTGTTGCTACACAAATTGGTAAATGGTACTAGGTAGTTGCAGAAATATGTATCATGGATATCTTACAAAATTTGGCTGAAGTTTTGCCTCGGTGGCATGTCCAATTCATCTAAACCTCGCTCAAACATTTCCAAAACCTTTGTTATGGTCGGGCGATGCATTGGTAGTATTTGGATACACCACAGGCCAATCACACTCATCTTTTTGGCTATTCCTTCATTTTCACTTGAGACTTCAAAGGCTTGTAATCTGCCACCTCGACCAAAATGGTCATAAATCCAATGTGGAAAATACTTTTCACTTGACTTTTGAGCAATTGAATTCATATTTTTTCTGCCTCCAACCATCTCTAATAGCATCATTCCATAACTATAAACATCTGACTTTGTTGAAACAACTCCAAAGGTTCGAGAGTGCACTTCAGGAGCGATGAAACCAATTGTTCCTCTAGCACCAGGCATAGAAAGCTTGCTCTCCTTGGTATGACACAATTTGGCCAAACCAAAATCGGCAACCTTGGGTGAAAATCCTCATCTAGAAGGATATTTTGAGGCTTGATATCAAAATGGATAATACGTGTATTGCAACCATGATGCAAGTATTCCAATCCTCGTGCAATTCCAATCGCTATTTTGTAGAGCTTATCCCATCCTAAAACTGCTTTAGGATTCTCTGTGTATATGAACTTATCCAAAGAACCATTGGGCATGTATTCATATATTAGGGCACGCTTTGAGCCTTCCAAACAAAACCCAAATAAGCTAACAATATTAACATAAGAGGTCCTGCCAATGCTCATAACCTCATTAACGAACTCTTCTCCTTCTCCTTTGGAGTCGTGCAACAATTTCACAGCAACTAGACGACCATCGTCTAGCCTTCCTTTGAAAACCGCACCATAACCACCTTCCCCAAGTTTATTATTGAAGGAAGATGTTATCTTTGTTACTTCTGAGTACTTGTATCTTTTCGGAGCTAGGGATCCATGTGATACTAGTAGGGCCTCAATGTTCCTTTCAGTGCTTCTGCTAGTCTTTTCACATAGGAAAAAATGCAGTTTTCCTCTCTTTCCATGCCACACAAGCACATATACACATGCTAGGAGCAAACTTGCAGCTACTGCCATCGAAACTGAAATTAAAGTAGATGTTATTTTTCTCTTGAAACAGTGACCTGCTATCTTATTATCATTCAGATTTCCAAGAGCATCAACAATTTGTATTTCTCTTTTTTATACATAAAATAGAAGAAGTGCAAATTAAGAATTATGAAGAAGCCATATAATCAAAGAAAACAGATCTTGCTCCAAATTTCCCAATTTATATTAGAAACCACAAATTGTGGATAATATGTTCTGAAATTTCATTTTCCAAATTTATGTGAGAATAGATATGATAAATGTTATAAAATTCTTTTATGATCTTCCACAGAGTAAAACTAAATGTAAGTTGCTAGTAAATAACTATTACTGAGTACTGAATACTGAAATTTGGATGACTTGATATGAAATGATGTTGAACATAGCATACCTATTAATATTATCTTTCTCCCAGTTCCATTGCTACCACCTGAAATAGCATATAGAGTATTAGGAGGGACTTTGCTTTAAAAATTTTCTATGAAAATCATGGTTGTGGCTTGTTGGAGTATCCATTGGAATTCTATCATCTTCTTGCAGGTGTCCTATCTCTAGCTAGATGCCTAGATGGAATGTTTGTTTCAAGAAGCGAGACTCACCTTGCATAAAGCTAAGACTTCCTTGCAACTTTATTAGAAACTTGACTATGTAATTTCCATTACCAGCTTCCTATTAGGGTCTCTTTAGGCCTAAGACGTTGCAAACTTGTGCTTATCCCCTTTATTTACACGTGTAAATACCAAAAAAAAAATCCAGTAGGGACTTCCCCTACGGTTACATTAAAAAATCATTTTTTTGCTAGAGGGGAGGAATGAGTTCATATTTGACGGTTCAATAATTTGCAAATGAAATTTAAATAAAATGCTACACCTCTGGGCTGACGTCTGCAATATGCCTTTTTTTTATATTAAAGTCAAACTTTCCTAGCAACAATTGACAAATGAGATGCATTGGTATAATGAATATCACGAACAGCTTATTTGGCGCAACAGCATATTTGACAAACTCTGCAGTTTGACCTAATCTGGTCTTAAGGTTACACTGTTATTTGATATAATCTACAATTTATTGGGCTAATTATTAATTAAAAAGTTATGAGTTTAAACCTTGAAATACATGTGTAGTTAAACAAAAAAAAAGAAAATGTAAGCGTAGCTAATTTTATAAAAGGTTGGATTAAGAGGGTTTGTAGAGCTGATCTTGTCATTGCACTAGATCTTTTCATTGTGCGTAACAGTGAGGCAGAGGTGAGCAGATATGCTAATTTAGCCTTGAAATATGTTTGTCTTTGGCTCTTTGCAAGGGTTAGGGCCTACACATCGTCATATCATTATTCTTAAATCTCCTGAAATCAGAGTATCATGAACTCACCGCACTTCTCAGGGAGCAAGCTGCCGGAGCAATTGCAGGCAAAGCTCAGCCCGGTGTTGCCATATGCGCATTCACCGCCGCTTGCCATGCACTCCGGACAATCCCCTAGCACCTCTCTCCACTCCAGGAGAAACCCATTATTCATGCAGGCGATGTAGTCGTCCCCATTCCCACCTGAAGCCCCGAGAGTCGGCACGAAAGAGAAGAGGCACCCCGGCGGGATGCCGCCCTGGATGTTGTCGCTTGAGAAATCTCGCCCGTCGCCCAGCCGGACGAAGGACTGGTTGTCGCAAGGCAGGCTACGGAACCCAGCCGGAACTGCCGGTGAAGGCCCCGTGCACATCCCAAGGAACAGCAGCTCTTTGTTGGCTTTGCTGAAGACGAGCGGCGGGAGCACGATCGAGACGTTGAACGTCGGTGCAGGGCAGCCGGTGGCGAGGGGCAGGTTGTGGTTCACCACATGTAAGGATTGGTTATGGGGGAAGATGCTGACCACTTGATATGCCTGGTAGACGGATCGGCTCAAGAACGCGCCGCTGCTATTGCACTTGATCTGGAATGCCGGCGGCCCGCACGGTGGCCGGTCGCGCTCCTCCACCCAGAACGGGTAGGTGATGTTCAGGTCGCCGCATGTCTTCGGCCAGCAGCTTGATGGCTGTGCCTTGCCCGCGCTGGCCGCCGGCGGCGGGAGGAGGAAGGAAGCGAGCAGCAGGAGTAGGAGTGGGTCCATATGAATTCGTGATGTTGGGTGAGGGAATTCAGCAATCAGTGGAAGTGGAACACGGAACGGAAAGCGGGACAATGGAGTTATGAGAAGAGAGGACTTTGACTGGTCGTGTTCGTGATCCACCAACCAGAACCAGGCAACCACCATGCCCCAACCGTTAGATTATTGTTGTTTGGCCAGGAATGCTTTTTTTTGGGGGGGGAGGGGACGCCAGGAATGTTAATTTTTGAGAAGTGATGGCAAGAGCATTGCTGCAGTCACGAACGCTGCTGATTTGGGGACAAAGTTGAAGAGATGGGGGAATGAAGTCGTCGGACAGTCTACTCGCGCGGAAGCAAGAGAAAGTTTCGTATACTCTCACGCGGCCTAATCTTGTGCAGACTCGGAAGGGAAGCGCCAATCAGGTCGACCATCCTCACCTGCATTTTTTGGAACATTGGAATCTATAAGTATGTTGTAATTAATCCCTCTCCCCTTACCTTCCCAAATCTCTTGTACTCCCTCCGTCTCATAAAAGAGTGTAATTTTAGTTTTTTTAGATAGATTAGTGGAGGAATGAAAAGACTCTAATACCCTCATTTGTTTGTCAAATGCAGTAAATTTTGTCATACAAATCAGATCTAACCACTTAATTAGGAAGATAATTAGATATATTTTTAAGATTGTTTTCTTTGTGACATTTTTTCAAAGCTAGAATTGCACTTTTTATGAGACAAAGAGAGTATGTCCCAACTCCCAAACCTTTGCGTATTAATAATTGTTGCGATTTTCCTGTGTACGCCAGGGTTAAATATACCGGCAATCCCGGTAAGACTGTGGTTACCGGTCGGTATCGGTTTTTCCAGCTGGAAAAAAAAAATCACGTGTCGATAACCGGTCGGTAACCGACGGGTTTTTGGGAATCCCTGGCGTACGCTTGAAAAAAAAAATGGTCACTAGGCGCACTAGAATATTTTCAAGTTGTCGATGCCACCACCAATTGGGCATTGTTATTGAAAACACCAGATAACCACCAACGATGCAAGGAGGGAAGCCATTTAATGAGAACTTCGCACAATGCAAATTGCGGGACAGAAAACACCGGAATCTCCATGAGACCAGAGGATTGGACTCAAGAGTATAGAAAACACAACGCCAACACATCTAAAAGCCTAAAAGCACGTGCCGTCGGTGCCGATAATCGCTGAGGCGCTGACCAAGAACGCACGTGACACGTCGGCCACTGTGCACAAGTTGGAGCTATGGATTCACCGCGGTGGCGGTGTCAAGGCTGGCACGGCCGCACGGGCAGGCAGTTGCTCACACTGTCACACAGCTTGTCGCTTCCCACTCCAGGACGAACCGGTCACGGTAGTTGACCTGTCTTTATTCTATTTTCAATAATATCGTTGACTTCTCTCTTTTTTTTGAGAAATAATATCATTGACTTTTGTGATGGCACTTGGCAGACGCCGGATGGCAAAAGTTGCGCCGGCGAACACGCCTCCGCCTCGGTTGGTTATGAGTTACGAGTTACGACTAGTGACTACGGCATTATTATCCAATCAGTGAATAAGAAGCTGATCAGCCATTGAGTTTGCAGTCGGTATTCTCTATAGTCTTCTACGCTGGTGAGGCTCTTGTTCTAGTGGAGTACAAGGAGACTTCGGCTGTTCCAAGTACTTCCTCCGCGTCGACGTCTACAGAGTCGATACAGGTCGATTGCTGTAGCAGTAGAACTTGAGTCCGCAAGTGGGAGAAAGTTAGCTTACTCACCGGCGCATGTCGACTCCGCTGTCCTGCCGTCGGGGCAGAGGCACCGGAACGCCGCCGCAGAGGCGTTGTCGTACCGGCACTGCCCGCCGCTGGCGTTGCAGGTGGCGCAGTCGCCGATGCCAGACTTCTCCCACTCCAGCATGAACCCGTCCTTGAGGAGCCGGCTGTAGTTGGCCGCCGTCATGGTCACCGCCTCCCGCGGCCGCCCCAGCACCGGGATGTACGAGTGCGCGCACCCGCCCGTAACGATCCCCAGCGGCTCGCCCCAGGAGATCCCGCCGAGGTACGCGTAGATAGGAGCACTGCATTTGGAGGTGGCATTGACATACTCGGGCCCTGTCGGCTCCGTGCCGTTGCACTTGTAGAGGAAGCACAAGGCACGGTTGTTGCCGCTGATCTTGAACATGCTCAGGGCGATGGTGATCGACATATTGAAGTCAGTGCGGCACACACCGTCGTCGCCGGAGACCATGGCGTTGGAGGCGATGAAGGAGTTGCCGGTGTAGTTGATGGCGTGGACGTGGAGGTTGGAGCCCCTCAGTGAGGCTATGCTCTGGCTGTCGCTGCACCAGACCTCGAAGGCCGGGTGGCCGCAGGACGATGAGGTCTGGTTGATATTGCCGAGCCAGAATGGGTATCTGAGAGCGAGCTTCCCACATGTCGCCGGCTCGCAGTCGGCGCTGGCACGGTGATGGAACTGGAGGAGCAAGAAGGCAAGGAGCGGGAGAAGCGGTAAGGTTGGACGCATGTTAACTGAGGTGGGAGTTCGGCCGGGAGTGGGCAAACAGTGGGCCAGCAGTGGGGAAGAGCTCTGATGGTACCTTTGACTATGTGGCTGACAGGATGGGTTTCATACATGGTTGGGGTGGTCAACTGCTGAGCTGTGCAGGCCGGGAAATGCTGATTAAGAGTGTGTTTAGAAGCCCAAATTTTTCCAAAAAACATCCCATCATCTATCACATCCTATCACATCACCTCTCACTATTCATCTGATGCTACAGTGTATTTTGCACTAATTTTGACCAGAATTGTCAAACTTTGCCCAAACGTTTGGGCTCTAAACACACCCTAAGGCGAATGCACAAGCGGTTTCAAGCTTCGGGCCCCAACCTGCAAGAAGATAAAAAATTATGTCTCTAACTATTAGTGGGGCAGCTCCATTGATAATCATAAAATGGATCGGCAGAGATGGTCTAAACTGTCTAGAGCTAAAGATGAGAGAGGAATGGGCTTCCGCGACCTATCGTTGTTCAACCAAGCCATGTTGGGGAAGCAAGGTTGGCGACTACTGACATGGTAGGAGTCGCTATGTGCTAAAGCAACTATCTCAGGGCTACAAGGAAGAAGAGTAGTTCAGAAACGTGGAGGGCAATTCTCTTTGGGCGTCAAGCTTTGTTGAAAGGTCTTATTAAGAGGATTGGGCCCGAGGATTCTATCAACATCTGGGAGGACAAATGGATTGTAGGAACTTCTTTGATGAAGCCACTGTTTCGCTTGCCAGATGTGCTATAGGAGAATGTAAGTGACCTCTTTATCCCGGGAACACGGCAATGGGATGAGGAACTGGTGCGCAACACCTTCTGCGCATCAGACGCTGAGGAGATCCTGAAGCTGAAACCTGGTGTGAGAATGGATGAGGATATAGAGGCTTGGGCCTTTGAGAAAAACGGAGTGTACTCTGTGAGATCATGTTATAGAATGCTCAAGCATGAAACTGCACAGAATGAGGACTTCAAAACAAATGAGGCAGGTTCGGCAGAGAACCAAAGATGGTGGAAGAAACTCTGGAAGCTGAAAGTTCCACCAAAAGTTTGCATTTTCTGGTGGAGAGTCCTTCAGAACTTCTTGCCCTCCAAATTGGAACTGAAAAGGAGACATGTTGCAAAGGAGGACCATTGTGAAGCCTGCGGGGCTGCAGGGGAGTCTGTGTTCCGTGTGGTGATCAGCTGCCCGCTAGCATCCGGGCTCAGTTGATGTGAAGGCCGTCAGGGATTTCACTGGATGCAAACTCCCTCAGTTGCATCCGGGCTCAGGCTACTGATTTATTGGCAGGCGAATTGTGTACTCAAGAAGTAGCTCTGTTCATTTGCGGTGCTTGGTCACTATGGACAGGGAGAAATGGCCGGAATCATGGTCGCACTATTTGGAGTCCAACTGCAGCGGCTAAACACGTGACGAAGATGCTTGAAGACCTAGTTTCCCTGCCTCGTGATGGTGCCGTAATAGCTCCTGTTGTCAGAGGAGTTTGGAAAAGACCGACGGCAGGATGGAAGAAAGTAAATACAGATGCTTCTTTTGTGTTGGCCACTTCCTCGGGCTCAAGTGGAGTTGTTATCCGAGATGAGGGAGGAAACCTCCTGATGACAGCAGCTAAACGTTACACTCAAATCCCAGATGCCTTGACGACAGAAGCTTTTGCGGCGAGGAATGGGCTACTGTTAGCTCAATCGGGAGGTTTTGATGCAGTGATTCTTGAATCCGACAATTTAGAGCTTGTGAATCTTCTTCGTTCTGTGGCAGGCGAGAGGAGTGTGATAACAGGCCTTTGGCATGAGATTAGAGAGTTAAGCAAGGTTTTTAATTCTTCCAGTATTTCGTTTATAAAACAGGAAGGAAACGAAGCAGCTCATCAATGTGCAAAGCTGCTTTCGGTATCCTCCCACGAGTGTGCGTGGACTGAGGCTTTCCCAACAGTGCTGTTTGGGATTGTCCTAGGTGATTGTAACCCTGTCTCGGAGTAATAGTTTCTCATGTTCTCAAAAAAAAAGTCTCCCTTCTTTGTATGGGGAGGAATGATTGGCGAATGGCAACAAGGCGTGAAGCCGTGAACACTGCATGTATATGAAAAAGTGGAAGTGGAGAGCCACAATAATTCCTGATATCCCGTTGGCCTTTGGTGGTTCACACTTAATCCCTCCAACCCAGTTCTATAGGCTCTATGTAGTTCTCAAAATTTCACCAACTACCAATCACATCAATTTTCGTACACTAATTAAGAGTATTAAATATGGATTAATGACAAAATTCATTCGACAACCCCTACCTTAATTTTTGAGACGAATCTAACGAACCTAATTCTGTCATGATTAAGCAATATCATGCTACAGTAATCAATCTCTAATGACGAATTAATTAAGTTTAATGGATTCATCTCGCGATTTCTAGTCCTTTCGTGTAATTAGTTTGTAATTAGTGTACGTTGAATACTCCTAATAGACCTTAAAGTGAACTCCAAAAATTTCTCTAAAAATTTCCACTGAACTAAACACGACTATATATATTTGTAAATTGGTTTGTAGTCTAATATAGGACAGTACGGTAGGACACCACCCACCACATTTAAATCTTGATGGATTTACCGGTGTTATGCGTTAAGTGGTAAGCGGTGTTCCCGTCAACAACGAGGCGACAATGAGGCGCTAATGGTAATTTCGGAAATCTTAAATCTGTCGGATGTTTAGTCCTTCGGAGGTGCTCATATGGGTAGGGATTTGCGTACGTATGTTCATAAGGGTAAGTGTGCGTGTGTATTGTGAACGTCTGCGTTATACTGAGTAATTCTAAAAAAAAGTTCTATTTATATTTTTTGAGGAAATATTCTATTTATATTTATAGTAGTATTAAAGAAGGACTGTAGGAAATCGTGGGATGGGATGAGTATATATCACCGCGCTCGCACGTCGCCGGCCGTCTGCTGCCGTCGAGGCAGAGGCGCTGAGTAAGCACGCTGCCTTCCTTTCATGCAATATTTAATTGAGTGCCGTTATGATGACTTGATGAGGGTGCAGTTACCTCTCCTGATTCCTCCCTTTGATTGTGCGGTAGATTGTTATCAATTGCCCTGATTTTACAATTATCAGTTGTCATGCCTCGATGAACGAATTTGATTAGGTGCTTAGTTTGATGGGATTTTTTTTTGGATTGTTGCGTTCAAACTATATAGTCGTTTGAATGTAGGCTGTGAGGTGTTTCTGGATAATAACAAGGGTTTGTAACTTACGCCCTGTTCGTTTGGTTTATCGATCCAGCCAAAAGATCTTTTCTCTTAGAAAAACCAGTCACTAGCAACCAACGAAGATTTTCTCTCGTAACAAACCTTTCAAGCCATCTAAGATCCATGTGCCTGAATGACCTTAAGAGCACCTAACACAGCCTGCACTCTCAGCCCCTCATTTTTTTTTTCTCTCTGAGCAGATACATAGCAAGAATCTGAATAAAACAAATGACAGGGCACCCTGTTCTTTACAGAATTTGGTTCAGCTCGACCATTTTTCTGTGCTCTCAGAACATGGCCTTTTAGGAAAAATACTTTGTTAATTTATGGACAGAGAATAAGTGTAAACTAAAAGGTCTAATAAGAATGAACTTTAAATCATTTGCTCAGCAGTTGGATTATGGAACATAAATAAGGTGTGGTCACCCAACACAAATATCATAGTTTAAGATGCAAAGCTTGATGGCAGCGAGGGACACCAAAGGAATGGCTCAGGGGGCATTTCTAGTTCATTTATGTTCTTCTCTAACATATCTATGACCTGACCCATAGAAGGGCGATTTCCTGGGTTAGTTTGTATGCACCACAAGCCAACTAGAGCCATCTGTCTTGCAATCTCTTCTATCTCGCATGTGACTTCGTTGCTTTGCAAATCTTTGACCAAATGGTAATAAATCCAGTTGGGGAAATAAGCTTCACCAGAACTCAGTGCATTTTCTTTAACATTCCTCCTGCCTCCTACCATTTCTAATAACATCATCCCATAGCTATAAACATCTGATTTAGTGGAGACAACTCCAAAACCTCTATAAAATACTTCTGGAGCAATAAAACCGATGGTACCTCTTGCTTCAGCCATTGAGAGGGCACTATCTTTGAGGTGACACAATTTAGCCAATCCGAAATCAGCAATTTTAGGACAAAAGTATTCGTCTAGAAGAATGTTATGAGGCTTGATGTCAAAATGGATTATGCGAATATCCCCCCGTCCCCCGCGTCGCCCCCTCGAGGCGACTCGGGCGGTTCCTGCGCCCGGCGCCGCCGGTACTCCCTGCGCCGCCCCCGCTCCTCGCCGTCGCCTGAGTGGCCGCGGGTTGCTGTGATCGCGAGGATGGCGCGCGGGCCCGCCCCTCTTCCTCTCCCTTCCTCCCCGTCCTCGTTTTGGTGCCGGTCACCTCTTCCTTGGCGGCGGTCTTGGTTCGTGCAGACCGGATCCACCTGGGGAGACCGGATCCACAAGGCGGGCCGGATCTGCTCCCTTTGGCCCCTGTGTGTGCGGCGGCGGTTCCTTGGCGGCTGCGGTGTGGAGGCCCGGCTTGGCACCCGCATGGCGAGCGCTCCGGCACTCGGATCCGCTGGCGGTGCCGACGGCTCTGCCGGCCGGGCGGCCTTCCGCGCTGCCCTGGGCGGCCTCGGTTCTCTGCTCCGGCCGGCCGTGTCGGGCGGCTCAGCAGTGCGGGGTGCCCGCTGGATCCGCCCATGGGGGCGGTTCGGTGCCCTTGTGGCCGGACACCGCTCTCGTGGTCCCGGCGTCGGCGCCTGGTGGCTCGAGTCGGCCGCGCGTGGCTGGCGGTGGTGGCCCTGCTGCGCTCCGGCCTTGCCGTGGGGCCGGGCGGGGTGTCGGGCGGCGCGGCGGCGTCCGTGGGTCATTGCTACGGGCGGCGTGTGGCGGTGGCGGGTGGCGGGCGCCGGTCTTGGTGTTGAGCAGCGGCGGGTCGGCGGTGCCTCGGTGGCATGGCCGGCCGCGGTATCCCTGTGCGATCTTGTCCCTGCAGCATCGTGGTGGTGCCCGGGGCGGCGGTCGTGCGGTGGTTCCTCGACAGCGCCACGGTGGCGAGGTTGGTGGCGCTAGCCGTTTTCGCTGCTCGGCAACGACGATGCGGGTGAAAACCCTTTCCTCTTGACGTTGTCATGGGACGATGTCGTTGGCGCGGCGGGCGTCATTCCCTTCTTGAAGGCGACATCAGGCATCTCGTTCACTTGCCGTGCCCCTGCCTGGGACCAATGGCGTCGCTGTTCATCGACTTGGTGCTCCGGTGGCCGCTCTGTGAGGACGTCTTCTTCTTTTCTTGTTTGTTCTCTTCTTTTTCTTTGCTTTGTGGAAAAAAACAAATTCAGTAGTCAGTAGATTCTCCTTTGAGCGGAGGAGAAGAGTGGTCTGGTTCTTGGTAGTGTATTTGTGGTGGCTCGTGTCGACGGCGGAACAGAGTTATGGAGACTCGGATCGATTTCCCTTTCCGATTGGACTGATCTTTTGAAGTTGTTTGAGTTGATCGTGTCGATGTCCCAATCCGACCGATGAAGTTGAGTTGAGTTGAGTTGTGCGGTGCGTGTTGATGTCCCAATCCAACCCACCCGGTGTGCTTCCTAGTTGTATGGTCTACGGACCGGAGTCGTTCGGGGTTCTCCACTCCCCTAGTTGTGCGGTCGATCGACCAGAGTTGTATGGTTTTCGGGCCCGGTTTTCCTTATAAACTGGATCAACTCTCTTCTTCTGATAAAAATTCGGGAAAGCATAAGCTTTCACCGTCCATTCAAAAAAAATGGATTATGCGAGTATTACAATCCCAATGCAAATATTCCAAGCCTCTTGCAATGCCAATTGCTATTTGCTGCAACTTTTCCCATCCGATGGCCATTTTAGGCTCTTCTGAATAAATGTACCTATCCAGTGAACCATTATTTGCCATATACTCGTAAACAAGTGCTCTCTCAGATCCATGCAAACAAAAACCTATTAAGTTGACAATATTTACGTGAGATGGGCTACGGATACTGATCACCTCATTCAGGAACTCTTCTCCATCTCCTTTTGACCCTTTCAAGAGTTTCACTGCAACCTCACGCCCATCTTCTAGATTGCCCTTAAATACCATGCCATAGCCACCTTCTCCTAGTTTATTCTTGAAAGATACTGTCATTTTCTTTACCTCAGAGTGTTTGTACCGTTTTGGGACGAGAGAGTCATATCCTTTAAGTACCTCCTCAATGTTTGGTTCATTGCCCTTGTGCTTATTATGCTTCCGACAGTATATTATCCAGATAAGATATGTAATAAGCATGCCGGTTGAAGCAGAGAGAGAAACTGAAACAGAACAGATATATGTTACATGCCAAATTATACTGATGATGAACTATGTACTTTTATTCTATTTAAAGAAAGGTCATTATGTCTTCATTTAATTATCTATACACTTTTTCTGAAATTAAAGTTTCAAAAGACTTGAAGAATAATAAGGAGTGATATTTATTTTGAAAATCACACAGCCCTTCTATTAGTTAGCATGGAGCTTGCTGAATTGCACCACACTCAAGTAAATTAAACCATAGGAAAGAAACATACCCTCTAAAATTAACTTGATGTTGTGCTTGTGCCTTCTATCTGCTTAAAAAATATATGAACTTTTGTGTCAGAACATTGTACAGAGTTTTTTTTAAAAAAACAAATGTCCAAAATGTTGCAAGGAATGATACTAGATGTGGACAAACAAAGATCATGTATGAACAAAGCAAGGACAAATTTATCTGTTAGACGTGAAGGTTTCCTCCTATAGATCATAGTCAATGCAATACTTGATCGTCGCTCTCTTGCTAAGAATGGATGGAAAAACAATATGACTTTACATTAGTTTTCTTCCTATTGTTTGCATGGTATTTATCTTCTTCTTTTTTTTGATAAAAACTTGACTATATGCGGTCCTAGAAGTCGGAAATTTATCTATTTTCTAAAAAAAATGTTGTACTGCCAAATTGTAATTACAAATTGCACCTGCTAAGAGATCACCTGCAGAGGCAATGCAACTATGCAAGGGATAAGATGATTGGCGTATGTGTGTATTGTTGAAAAAGTGATCACTTGTGAACAAGGAAATATAGAAAGAAGTTGGAAAAGAAAAGGCTCGGTTCGTCCACTTCAGCACCTCTACTCCCTCACCAATTCACCAGTTCTGGCCAACGAATAATTGACAAGGGTAATCGATGACAAGAGTTTCTTCTACTGTCAACTTTCTTGAGTCCAACATGTTCATTTTCTTGTCAAATTTGTGAGCACCATCTTAGTTAATTAGATACTTAGGTCATATGCCTATAGGTGTCACTTCTGTGAGAACTGAGAAGCACAAACACTTGTTTAAATTAAAATTAGGCCTTTTGCCTTAGCTTTCTTCTTACTAGCAGACGCCTTATTGCACGGGTTGTTCAAATTAAGATGTCGAAAAGAAGTGTGATAGCAAGATAATCCAAAGGCGATTGCAGTCTCACTAGCAAATGCCGTGGCTGTGCCGCTGTGCCTGTGGGAAAGGGCGCGCCAGAGACTCAAAGAGATATTTCGAAATTTAACCCTAAGTTCGCAGGCCTCATCTCATTTGACCCTCAGTTCGCAAGCTTTTCGAAATATGACCCTGTGCACGCGAACTTCTTCGATTTAAGAGTTTTTTACACTTTTTCACCATTTTAGGATTTTATTTCTCCTTTTCCATCTCCAACCCATGTGAATGGACATCTTTGTCCCTGGTCTTATCCCTATCTCATTCCTTCTCCACCACTGACGTGTGGGACCCTCTTTACGGGTCCACCTCTGAGATTGTCTCCAACAACTCACTCATCTGCACCTCCATAGCCAAAATGAGTGAAAAAACAACACTGTAGCGTCTCCAGCAAACCACTCACCTGTACCTTGATTTTGCGGACGGAGGCCTCTGCACGCTCAAATGCAGGTACCTCTCTCCTCTTCCTCATCTTTTTTTATCTTATTCTTTCCAACTACTTGTCTCCTCTCTCTCCTGGCGCAAGCTTGAGACGGGGAAGGGGACGCAGCAGATCAGGGGAGAGGAGCGCGACGGGTGGTGGGTTGGGTGCTCGACGAACCCCCGGCGGCCACCGGCGGATGCGAGGCCAAGGATTGGGCGCGACCACTGGATCCAGCGGCAGGCGCGCCTCGGGCTCGGCCTCCCTCTCATCTCCGACCGGCGGTGCGGAGGCGGAGCAGAGCGACGTCCATTCGCGCGGAGGCGAGGTCGGTGAGGCGCAGGCGTGAGGCTGCACAAGGCGAGTGGCACCGGGCCTCCTTCCTCTCCGCCAAGAGCTCCACGGTGCGGAGGCGGACAGGGGCGGGGTTGTGCGATGGCCAAATTTGAACGATTTTGATAGTTGGATGGCCAAAGATACCCGATTTTTGAGTTCAATGACCAAAATCAAACTGAGGTAAGAATTGGATGGTCAAAAATAGACTTTTTTCTTAGTTTTATAATTAGATCATGTTTAATCCTCCTAATTAGCATAGGTAACTTGATGTGACATTTTCAGCAAATTTTTTCACTCAACTAAACAAGGTTTGAGTTAATATGAGGCGAGCTTTTGTAGTGGCAAATGGAGCCAAGTAACTGTGTTCGTGAACACGACCTATGGCCTTGTTTAGTTATCAAAAAAATTTGGGTAAAATTATTTTTGCCTTTTTTCAACACTAATTAAGAGTATTAAACATAAATTAATTATAAAACTAATACACTAATGAGAAATCACAAGACAAATCTATTAAGTCTAATTAATTCGTCATTAAATATTGCTTACTTAGCATAATATTTTTAAATAATGATATAATTAGGTTTATTAGATTCGTCTCGCGATTTTACCTAGAGATTATGGAATGAGTTTTATCATTAGTATACATTTAATAATTTTTTATTTAGTGTCTGAACATATATACATTTAATACTCTTTTAATTAGTGTCATCTAATGTGATAGGTGAAAAATAGAGATGTCAGAGTTGTCGGGTGCGGAATATGGAGCTCAAATTTGCGAAGGAAGCCTTCAACAACGTAACTGATGGTTCACCAATCGAGCACGGCGCAGCAGCTGAATGGTACGTATGAAGAAAGCTCAGCGCGTATTCGAAGGAGCAGCGGGGACATAAAGCAGGAACGACACTACCCGTTTCGTGAACGTATGGAAGGAGCAGAATTGACCGGGATTTTTCAATGCGCCGGGTCTTGAACGGCAGCTCGTGGCCTGGCGCCACGCAAAAGGAAGACAACAGTGAGAAGCTACAGCCACTCAGCTAGTACCTGATAGTGCTTTTCGGTAGCTATATCCGTTGCAGTATAATCGATTCTGGAACTTTTAATTCGGCTGCTATAAGCCTATAATAGCATAGCATAGCAGGTATTTCTGTCTTTTTTTTTATTCTGCCTTCAAAAGTATAAACTTACGGCGGGCAATGCTCTTCCCATTTCTGTTTTTCTCTGTTCTGAACATTTTCACGGTGAAGCTACTCAACAAGAAAACATCATTTTGAATATATATCTCAGTATCTCACAATAGAACCAAAAAAAGAAAAACAAATACGGAGAAGTCAGCACTGTAACCCTGAAAAGTTAGTTACACATATCCACCAGGTAACAAAGTGAAGAGAACTAAATTCATTCTGTTGTCATGCTTATGCCATGGCCTATGACAACCATAACATCGCGAAGACATTGAGACCATAACTGATCTGACGGATGAAGCATTTGTCGACTGAAATGGGGAGTAGAGGAATGGCTTGGATGGCATTTCCAATTCGTTGGCGCTCCTCTCCAACATCTCTATAACCCTGCTCATGGAGGGGCGGTTCTCAGGTGCCATTTGTATGCAACACAAGCCAACCGAGGTCAGTTTTCTTGCAATCTCATCAGTTCCATGAGCGACTCGGCAACTTTGGATATCCTCCACTAGATGATCATAAAGCCAATGTGGGAAAAATGTTTCGCTGGAGTTGTCTGCAAGTTCCTTCAGATTGGTTTTTTCTCTAACCATTTCTAGGAGCATCATTCCATAGCTATAAACGTCTGATTTTGTGGAGACAGCTCCAAAAGCCCTCGAGAACACTTCTGGCGCGATGAAACCAATAGTCCCTCTTGCTTCTGCTGTCGAGAGGATGCTTCCATTGAGGTGGCACAGCTTTGCCAAACCGAAGTCTGCAATTTTCGGACAGAACTCGTGATCCAGAAGGATGTTGTGAGGTTTGATATCGAAATGGATTATGCGAGTGTTGCACCCTTGGTGTAAATACTCCAAGCCTCGTGCGATTCCAATAGAAATTTTGAGCAACATTTCCCATTCAATTGTCAGTTTTGAATAAATATGCTTCTCCAAAGAACCATTGGGCATGTACTCGTAAACAAGCGCCCGCTTCGATCGTTCTAAACAAAATCCAAGTAGGCTAACAATGTTAACATGAGATGTCTGACTGATGCTCATTACTTCGTTTACAAAATCCTCTCCTTTGCCTTTGGAAACTTTCAAGAGCTTCACAGCAACCATCCGGCCATCTCGAAGGCTTCCCTTGAAAACTGCTCCATAACCTCCTTCTCCTAGCTTCTCCTTGAAAGATTTGGTTATTTTCTTGAGCTCAGAGTATTTGTACCTTTGTGGAGCAAGAGATCCACACCTTCTTAGTGCTTCTTCTTCATTTGATCTGTCGGTAGAGTGCGATCGCCAGACACCTGATCTGAACTTTTGTTTCTGACGGTACATCAGCCAAGCCAGACAGATGATAGCGAGGCTAGCCACGATAGACAGCAACACTGAAAATATATTTTGTCCATCAAAATTTGAGTAACTGACCATGGAAGCAAATTGATTATATCCATTTGCTTACACATATATTTATGGAGCAGGATGCTTAGTTGCTTACCAATCAAAGATAACTTGCGCTTACGCTTATTATCTGCATGAAAAATTTAAAGAAAGTCATGTTAAACAAAATATTTTTTGAATGAAAGTTAAATAAAATAATATTATGAAGCAACTAGGAAATATGAATGGAATCCTACAATTGCAAGATCACTACTGTTTAATTCTTAGCTTACCACATGTCGATGTCCGCAAGGTGCCGCCCGTGCTAAGGCATGCGAATGCCGCCGTGTTGGCGTCGTACCGGCACCGGCCGCCGCTCGCTCTGCACGCGTCGCAGTCGCCGACAGCTTCCCACTCCAGCCGGAACCCGGCCCTCATGAGCCGCCTGTAACTGGCAGCTGTCGCGCCTTCCGCCTCGGACCCGAGCACCGGGAACACGGCGAGCTCGCAGCGCCCGTCGTTCGCCGGCGGCGCGCCCGTGCCATAACCTCCCCCGAGGTACGCGAACTTGGGGCTGCTGCTGTTGGCGCTGCAGTTGGTCACGGGGACCGCGCCTGACGGCGGCAGCGTCCCGCCGCACTCGGACATGACGTAGAGCTCCCTGTTGCTGGGACTGATGGTGAACCTGTCCGTGATGTCGAAGGCAGAGGACACGTTGAAGATGACGGTGCAGGCGGCGTCGGCGGCCACGAGGACGTGGACGGCGACGAGGGAGCGGTTGCCGTAGTCGATGTCGAGGACCCGCATGTAGGACCTGCGCAGGAACGCGCCGGACGCGGAGCTGTTGCATCTGAGCTGGTACGCCGGCGGGCCGCAGGAGGACGCGTCGCGGCCGGCCAGCGAGAACGGGTAGGTGATGGTGAGGTTGCCGCATGTCACCGGCGGGCAATCGGAGTCTGTGGCGGCGGCGTTGGTGGCACCGGTGCTCAGCTGCAGCAAGGAGGACAAGATGATTGCCAACAGAAGCAACGCGGGATGCATTGACGTGGCTTGGATTTTTGCTGTGGAGTGGAAGCTGCTTTCCATGATGGAAATTTTTGACGAGGGGAGGTTTTTGAAGACTGTTGAAAGGTAGGACTTTTCTCATCAGATTGAACTACTTATGACAAAAACGTCGTTAACATATATGGAATTGTTTGATCTTTGACTTCATACTTTTTTTTTTATCAGTTGACTTCATACTTCATATAGGGTTCATCAGTCTTTCTGTAATTGCATTATTAGATTAGCAGTTGCCACAGTGTTCACATCAGTCTCAAGCCAGATTAGGATATATCATTTACGCCGGTTCATTCCTTCTTGTGAGCGTCTGCGTTGTACTGTGTAATCTTAAAAAAAAGATTTTGTTTGCCAGGCAGAACAAGCGTGCGTATGGAAACCGTTAATGCATGCTCAGAGAAGATTACTTCTTCTTAATGAAAAACCGTGGAGCCCAGATTTTCTAGTTTTTTTCTTATATAGCGACAAAAAAAAAGAAAACTAAATTAAAAAATTGGGTGGCCAATAAAGTAAGTGGGCTCGAATAAATTGGGTACATGGGCCAAGAAAGCACGTCTGGGCCAGATGAAAAAAAAACAACAGAAAAGAAAGAAAAGACAGCTGAGTAGTGAAACCTTTTTCGAAAATAAAACTCTGATTCTCCATTGAAACAGCGTTCGGCGAATGGGCTTATAGTCCAATAGTAGGACGGTCCAGTGAAACGCTACTCACTGGTTTCGATCCCGGTGCTCGACTTTGGATTTATTGAGATTTTCGGCGTTATGCATTAAGTGGTAGCGGCGTTCTCCGACGACGGGCCAGTGGTGACTTCGGGAATCTCCAGATCTGCCGATGCTCAATCTGCGTTGTGCGTGTTGTGAGCATGCATGTTGTGAGCGTCTGCGTTGTACTGTGTAATTCTAAAAAAAAAAAACAGCGTTCGGATCAGATCACCAGACTTGGAAATTTGAGTTCTCACGTTTGATTAGCTGAGTAGAATCAAGACATTATGCCGAAACGCAGTTTTTCCATGGACAAACTTCGCTGCTATCATTGCGTTAATCATCGTCTAGAACTAGAAGGACGCCCATTTTCAAAAAGTAAACGAGGACAGAAACACCCCAGATGGCCAGATGAGTCACGGTGGCGACGGCGGTCTCGACCCCCGAGAGATTTTTCGCCGCGGGGAGCTGGAGCCGGTGAGCACCTGCAGACGTGCGTACTATGGACTATGGAAAAACTAACTGCGTGCCGCGACGCCGGTGACTCCACGGAGGAGCTGATGGCGACTGAGGTCGCAGGCCCTCGTCACCTCGTGTGCATGTATTTCAGCCGTATCGGTTGTTTGTCTAGTGAGCAGACGGGGAAATTTCTTCAGCAGATGACTCTGGTGACTCCGGCAAGTTTTGGTGTGAAACACTGCTCCTAGAGTATATCCTGGAGACGCATGTTCTAGCAAAAGCAGATGCTGTTTGAACACTACTACAATGATCATGTGCTACATGACATGACATAATTGGTGTTGCTAGCAGCTTAATTTGCACGGACACTCTGTTAATTTCGCGGAACCTTCAATCCAAAAAGCAGACAGCTAGGAAGAGCTGGAAGTTGGAACTTGCCTGGGCCCTAGGGACATGAGAATTCGATGCTCCATGTTTGAGACCTTTGCTAAGATCGATCAAACCGTCCATGAGCTGCTTCCATGATCCAAAGCTCCATCCGGACCATCCAAAGATCCAATGCCCGGCCGTAGAGGATGCTGAGTCCATAATTGGGGAACATATTCCGGTCCAAGTATCTGACCGTCAGACCGCAACAACGTATACGTCAGATGCCCTCTTTTGCACACCCCCTGCGCAGACGCAAACAAGGGCCGGCCGCCATCTACTCTATTCTCCTTCCTGTCCTGTCCCGATGCAGCCCGCCGTTCTGCTGCTGCTACCGCTGCTCCCCCTCCTCTCCTCCTTACTGCGCTTACCTACCGCCACCGCCGACACCAACAGGAGCTGCTCGCCGGCGACATGCGGGGACCTGAACATCACCTACCCGTTCTCGCTCTTCGGCGTGCAGCCGGTGTACTGCGGCTTCCCGGTCTTCGCGCTGACATGCGACGGCGGCCGTGCCTACCTCCGAGGCACGTTCCGGGAGAACCTGTACCGCGTCCGCAACATCACCTACGAGGACACCTCGCTGGTGGTGGCCGTCGAGACCGCCACCATCTTCGCCGTCGCCGGCGGCAACGAGACATGCCGCATCCCCGACTTCAACGTGTCCGCCAGCCTCGCCCTGTTCCCGCTCAACATCAGCCGCGCCAACAAGAACCTCTTCTTCCTCTACAACTGCGCGCCTCGCCATGGCAAACCACTGACACCGCGATGCGCAAACCACACACTATTGGGAGCTTACGACATCTCTGAAAACCCGGACGAGGTGGGCAAACCGCCGCCGGGGGTTGCAGGGAACTGCAGCTATGTGAGCGTGCCGGTGCGTGCGTTCCAAGGGATACCCGAGCCAACTCGTGACTACGAGCGGTTGATCACTGAAGGATTCCTCGTGGAGTGGCCGCGGACGCGGAAGGCAGAGTGCGCCGACTGCAGGGGGCAAGGCGGGGAGTGCAGGTTCCTTGAGCTCTCGTTCCTGTGCATCTGCCCCGACGGGAAGCCCTGCCGAAATTCTCGTGGTAAGCAGCATCTATTAGGCTCTACTTTTGAATTCTGATAAGCAAATAGCAATACAGCAATACATTGCCATTTCTGTCTAGCCAGAGCCCGGCCTTTCTTTTGTGATTCCAGTATTCCACATTAGAGAAGTTCAAAGAATTTCCAGAGTAACTTCAAACAAACGTTGGTTATTTAGGTTGTGCATTTGAGGCGAGTCAAAGGCTCTTTTTTTTGCTTTGAAAACAAAGGCAGCTAAAATTCAGACGCATATGCAACCTCGAGCTTCAAAATGCAACAACTTCTTCCCCTTTGACTAATCTAAGCTAGGCAGCCACAATTGAACCTTGAAATGGTCAGTTCCTACGCAGCTACGCTTGGAACTTTGAACTAGTGGCAGAGTGTTGTGCTCGTATGACCTTCTTAGCGCTAATAAACCTTAGCAAGTGGTTCCTGCAAGCAAATTAGCAATCCTTTTGCTCAACGGTCAACGGGGAGCGGCCAGTCACAGCCATGCATGCTGTGTTCACCATCCTGTCATCCTGTGCATTCGGTTGTGTGGCGCCACAGGTCGTTTTCTGAAAGGACTGTTCAAACTTCAACCTTTTTGGTCAGGCCGTTTGGTCCAACCATATGCCTGATCTTGTTTAATTTCCTGACTAATACGCATACCGGGTGACCGGAGTAGTAGTAAATTAGTAAGTGATGCCTTTCAGATTAGGGAACGGGGTAAGTAATAACCTGAAAGTGACTTGATCACTGTACACCTGTGCTCTCCATTAAATAATACATGAGATCCAGCTAGAGACAGAGACTTGACTCAAGTCCACATACACTGTACAAAAGCACCTGATCTGCAGCTGCAAGTCTTCCCCCCAGGTCTTCCATGGAAAGGTTGCCAATTCTTTTTCATTAGATATTTCCTGCAACTATTGACCTGCCGTGCAGGGCAAGGTCAAGCAGAGGAATATCCTCAAGCACAATAATGATGTCATGTTCTTCTTTTTCCAAACCAACATTTTGGCCGCTTCCTGCTTTGCACGCTTGATGTATCAGGTTACAAGTGAATGCTACAGATTGTTGGAACTTATTTTGAGGACTACAATCTCACATTGTCCAATTCGGTCTTTGTCTTTATCAGTGTTCGTTCTCTGCTGTCCCTACTGATGTACAGTAGTACTCTATTACCATCTAGCCATCCCTATCAAAAGCTGCACTTTTAGTCTTCAATGACAAAGCACCTGCTTTAGAAAAAGGTTCACTGCTGATTAGGATCATGGACTACAAATAGTGCGAGAGTGACACAGAAATTACTAACGTTCAGTAAAAGTGTCCAAATATTCAATAGCAGTTCAGATAAGTAAAGTACTCCCTCCGTTTTTTAATATAGGACGTTTAGGACAAGAAAATTATATCAAATGAACTAATTTTCTTATCCTAAACGTCATATATTTAAGAATGGAGGTAGTACTTGAATTTTACAAAAGTGAGCACACAATTAGATACTTTGACATTGTTCTTCCAAGACATGGACGTGTAACATTTTTCCTGATCATTGTTAGGTAGATTAAAGTGCATCCTCGTTCTTGATTTTCACGATCATTATGCTACTGTATTTCTTGTACTAAGGTGATTTGTTCTCTGCAGGTACTCGAGAAATAATCAAAATCGGGTCAGGTAATTACAGCTTCATTATCAGTAAAGCACACCTCACTGCACTTGCATGCTCATCCTTCGTCTAAAACGAAATTAAGCATACTACTCAATATACTGACACATAACGTTATTATCCTTTGGGTATTCAATCTCTGTGACAAGCAGGAGTTGCAGCAGCCCTTGTGTTCCTGATCATACTGGCCGCTCTGTCCCTTGTGATCACGCTGCACAAGCGCAGGAAGCGGAAACGATCTGCGTCACTAGCCGGCCTCATCCGTGACGGGACGCCATTGGCATCGCTCAGGAAGGAGTTCAGCATGACGGCCTCGCCGCGCACGCACATCTTCACCTACGAGGAGCTCGACGAGGCCACCGACGGCTTCAGCGACGACCGCGAGCTCGGCGTCGGCGGCTTCGGCACGGTGTACAAAGGCACTCTGCGCGACGGCGGCGTGGTGGCGGTCAAGCGCCTGTACAAGAACAGCTACAAGAGCGTGGAGCAGTTCCAGAACGAGGTGGAGATCCTGTCGCGTCTCCGCCACCCGAACCTCGTCACGCTCTACGGCTGCACCTCGCCGCGGAGCAGCCAGGACCTGCTCCTCGTCTACGAGTTCGTCCCCAACGGCACGCTCGCCGACCACCTCCACGGCGGCGGGCGCGCCACGCCACCGGCGCCGCCGCTCCCGTGGCCCGTCCGCCTCGCCATCGCCGTCGAGACGGCGAGCGCGCTGGAGTATCTCCACGCCGTGGAGCCTCACCAGGTCGTTCACCGCGACGTCAAGACCAACAACATCCTCCTCGACGCGGCGTTCCACGTGAAGGTGGCCGACTTCGGGCTGTCCCGGCTGTTCCCGGCGCACGCCACGCACGTGTCCACGGCGCCGCAGGGCACGCCGGGGTACGTCGACCCCATGTACCACCAGTGCTACCAGCTCACCGACAAGAGCGACGTCTACAGCTTCGGCGTCGTGCTCGTCGAGCTCATCTCCTCCAAGCCGGCGGTGGACATGAACCGGGCCGGCGCCGACGTGAACCTGGCCAACCTCGCCGTGAACATGATCCAGTGCTACGAGATCGACCGGCTCGTGGACCCAAGGCTCGGGTACGGCACGGACGCCGAGACGAGGAGGACCGTCGACATCGTTGCCGAGGTGGCGTTCCGGTGCCTGCAGCCGGAGCAGGACGTCAGGCCGCCCATCAGCGAGGTCCTGGAGACGCTGCGAGAGGTGCAGAAGACGGGGCAAGATGGATGTGCCAAGGTCAAGGATGACGTCGAGATGCTGAAGAAGAGCAGGGATGGCTCGCCGGACTCCGTCATGTACCAGTGGAAGAGCCCATCCACGACTGCCCATAACAGCAGTTGAGCTGAAGATTCAGAAAATATTTCTGCAAGTGGACATGTGTGCAGTCTTATTCTTAATGTTCCCAAAATGTAAAATGATGCGTGTATGGTTTTCTTTGGCAGGAAGAGTGAGGGTGAAGAATTTTTGAAAATGCAACGGCCCAGAAACTATAGCGTGAGAGGTATTAAGAGTCATATATGTTAGTGAAGGAGATGGTGCCAACTATCAAGTTTAACCGTGCCATATATTTAGGGACAAAGAGAGTATAGCTAGTTGGAAGCCAATCACTATAATTTTGTGCAAGAAAAAAGTTCAAATTATTACTTCCTTCAAGTATAACCGAAGTCTAGATAATCCTCTAAATTATTTCTTGGTTCATTTTATTATCCTTTAAATTATGTCATTTGGTTCAGTTTATCTCTTAATACAATTTGCTTTTTTTGTTTCTGCACAAGGGGTTTTAAGTTCAAAATTTGCAAGATGATAGGAGACAATATAAGACATGTTAAAAGAATATATCATGTTTTCATCACTATTTTGATAGGGTAGGATATTTTATAATAAAATTTGTCATTGAGATACAAAATTATATAAAAACTAACGATGAAAATTTCATAAAAATATGTTTCCAATATAGATTATGATGTCCACTACCATCCAAATTCTCAAATTAAATTCAACTTGTGTTAAGTCAAACTATATAGAATAGTTTAGAGATAAATTAAACTAAAAGTCCTATATAACTTCCCAGATGATTTCGTCTTTCCTGCCTCAACCATCACATCTCTAGCAACAACATTCCACAACTACAAACATCTTTATTTGTCTAAACAACATCCAAGATTACAAAGATCGGAGACTTCAGGAGTGATAATCCTAATTGTTATTCAAGAATATTGGAATCTTGGATGGAAATCATCGTCCTCATAATAACCTGGCATATATCTAAATGACGAGAAATGAATGAACCTTCAATAAAATATGTTTTCAATATAGATTATGATGTCACTACCATCCGCAAAGAAAGTACATCTTTAAATTCGCTTTCTTCTTAGAGCAAACTATGCATGCTTCCTCTCATGGAATCCGGCTTCAAGCTCTGTAGTTTTCCCTCTATACTTTTTCTCTCTTGTTTGATGAACCTTGAGACTTCACATCTCTTTCTCTTTTATTAATATATTTATCCACTCCTGTTCATCTAAAAAAATTATTGCACGGGCAGACTGCAAGGAGATTGAGAACCTAAGGGCTTGTTTGGAACAAAGTTGTGAAACATAGGAATATGAAAAAATAGGAATCGAGAAGAGTGAAAACAGAAAACTAAGGATTGGAAAACACGAATAGACTATTTGAGTTGTTTGGATCACAAATAAATTGGTCATCAAATGTCCAGATGTCCTCTAGGCAATAAAAACATTTTCATTAATATTTTTCAATTTTGTTTTATTAATTCAGAAGTGATTTATAAAATTATTATTTATGATTTGTGATACCAGCAATATATGTCATGATACCTCAATGATTTTAATTAGCTTCCACGGCACCAAGTGAATTAACCCTTTTCTTCTACCTCCTTCCCGCTCCCATGATAGTATCCGTCCTCCTCCACTCTTCTAAGAAAAAATAGTCCGGCCAAATCTAATGCCCGAACATAATCGGCTGCCCTCCACTCTTTTCTGCATCCATCTACTTGTTAGCAGCATATAGCTGCTCAAATCAAGAGATACATGATGAGGTAGATCTGCAGGCTACAGCAAAGGTGAGCCTTCAACTCATTATTCCGTGGGGATGCATGGTGCGAGTGAGGAGGCGGGAGAGCAATGCAAGACAGCACGGCGAAGATTTCCCTTGTTCGCGATGGATGTTTTATTTCCTGCGTTTTGTACATCGAGCGATTCCTTTCCTCCGGAACGGTAACTCGCATTACTTCGTTCCAAACGCAGCTACGCGATTCCTTTCCTCTGGAATCTATTCCTTCAAAATTCCTATGGAAATACTGTGTTCCAAACAAGCCCTAAGTAGGTGGTCATTCTAGAGGCATGTTTGTTTGAGGGGGGTTTTTTTGGCTTTTGTCTGGAAAACTAGCTTTCTGGCTTTTGATTTTTTTGTTGCTGACTCTTTGTAATTGGCTTTTGTAATAAAATTTTATCTTCTTAGCACAACACAAACCAAAAAAAACTTCTCTTAGCCAGTTTTTCAGCTTTTAGTTCATTTTCTCAGAAGCCAACCCAACAACTAGAGGGGCTTTTTACAGTGGACCATACCACCTCATACCACTATTGGAAAAGGATCAGTATGGAAGTATCCGACGGTTGAGATTAATTATATACCATCACAGCTAGCACTAGTGGTATGGGGTGGTATACATAGGTGGTATGGTGGTATGGGGGTATTGTTGGTAGTTTTTTCTCGGTGGCATAAACGAAATATAATATTTCTTCACTTTAATTTTTTTTCATTTCCCTCTCGTGGTATGGCCAAATTTTTTTTTCAAATTTCAAACGAAAATTTTCATTTCAAATTTCAAAATGATTTTTTTCAAATTTTTCAAAAACACAAATTTCATTTCAAATTTCAAGAACGATTTTTTGAAATTTCATTTCAAATTTCAAAAACGAAAATTTTTATTTCAAATTTCAAAAACAAATTTTTTTAAATTTTTCATTTCACTCTGGTGGTATGGCCAAATGTTTTTCAAATTTCAAAAACAAAAATTTTCATTTCAAATTTCAGAAATATTTTTTTTTCAAAAATTTCATTTCAAATTTTTCTTGATGGCATAAACAAAATTTGTTTCTTGGTCCGATGTTATAAAAATTATCTATTTACCCTTACCAAAAATAGCTATATACTGCATACCACTACCTGGTGGTATGGTCTCTGTAAAAGAGCCCCAACTAGATTGTTTGTTTCAACTTTCCAGCTTATGGTAGCCAAAAGCCAAAAAGCTAGCCCGAGAAGTTGAAACAAACAGGATCTTGGTTTGTTACACCTTCCATCCTTAAATACATGATGTTTTGTAGGGCAATCTAATGGCCTCGTTTAGTTGGTGGGGTGAACTTTTGGGTCCTCTTTCAAGATCTATTAGGAGTATTGAACTTAGACTAGTTACAAAAATAATTACACGAATAGACCGGAAATTGTGAGACGAATCCATTAACTCTAATTAATTCATCATTAGAGATTGGTTACTCTAGCACGACGTTGTGTAATCATGGCATAATTATGCTCCTTAGATTCGTCTCGAAAATTAAGGTAGGGGTTGTGGAATAGGTTTTGTCATAATCTACATTTAATACTCTTAATTAGTGTCTGGAGATTGATGTGACGGGTAGTTGGTGAAATTTTGGGAACTAAGCTTGTTCTAACCGTCATGTAAGGATGAAGGTAGTACTCAACTTACATTGATTTCTCAATTTGATTAGAGGATGCTCCCGGAGAATGAGTGGATCTCAAACTACTAATCGTGTAGGGCCTTCCTTGATTCTTTCAGTCCTGAGAGATTATTTTGACGCCCTTTCGAATTTACTTTAATTAGAATTGTCCAGCTGTGCATGATGAAAAGACATTTGTCTGAACAAAATAAAGCTGGTGGTTACAGAAGGACTTGTATCATATCATCTGAAAGATTTCTTTAAATAAGTGCATGGACCTTGAGAATGATATTTCTTTAAATAAGTGCCTCAGGATCGACCCAAACTTCCAAAATTTAAACGAAGCAACTAATCATCCAAGCATACATATTGTAACGTCCTTAACTTGTGCACTTACCTGCATATATACACGAGATGCATTTCTCTATAATCCAACCAATCGACTTCTAGAGAATGTTCCTTCAAACTTACATCATATAATTCTGAATTAGTTGACTCCCATCATATATCAGATTTTTTCCCCTTATCAACCCATTCTGAATTTATTCTGAATCATATATTGGTTCAGATGAAAAATATGGTGGGAGTGAAGAACAAGAAATGAATGGCTTTGGTGGTATTTCCAGTTCATTGATGTTCCTCTCAAACATTTCTATGACCCTACTCATCGAAGGACGATGTGCTGGGGTCGTTTGTATGCACCAGAGACCAATTAGAGTCATCTTTCTTACTATACCTTCCGTCTCGCATGTGACTTCATACCTTTGCATTTCTTCAACTACACGATCATAAATCAAATTTGGAAGGAAGGATCCACTAGAATTTTCAGCATTTTCTTCAATCGTATGCATTCCTTCTACCATTTCAAGCAGCACCATTCCAAAACTGTAAACATCTGACTTAGTTGACACAAGTCCAAATCCTCTAGAAAATACTTCTGGAGAAATAAAACCAATAGTACCCTTGCTTCAGCCATTGAGAGGGCACTATCCTTGACACTGCATAGCTTCGCGAGACCAAAGTCGGCAATCTTAGGACAAAAATGTTCATCAAGAAGAATATTGTGAGGCTTGATATCAAAATGGATGATGCGGGTGCTGCATCCTCGATGCAAATACTCTAAACCTCTTGCAATGCCAATGGCTATTTGCAGCAGCTTCTCCACCCAATAGCCTGTTTTGAGTTATCTGAATAAATGTGTTTATCCAAAGAGCCATTGGCCATGTACTCATAAATAAGTGCTCGCTTGGATCCTTGTAAACAGAAACCTATTAGGCTAACAATATTGACATGAGATGTGCTACGAATGCTAATGACCTCGTTCAAAAACTGCTCTCCATTGCCTTTAGATCCTTGTAAGAGCTTTACAGCAACCGTACGTCCATCTTCTAGGCTTCCCTTGAATACCATTCCGTAACCACCTTCCCCTAATTTATCCTTGAAGGATCTGGTTATTTTCTTCAGCGCTGAATACTTAAACCTTTTCAGGGCCAGAGATTGATATCTTTTCAATACTTCTTCTGTTTCTGTTTCATCCCTAGTAAACTGCTGGAGATTAAAGAATCTGAGATTTTGCTTTGAACGATGAGTTATGCAGATAAGACATGTCAAAAGCATGGCGGTTGTAGCAGGTAAACATACTGGAGAATAAAAAACAAATTAAAGGTGTGGATATCTGCATATATATCAACCAAAAATTAAACAGAAAAAAAGAAACATACCGATCAAAATTAACTTGATGATGCGCGTACCATCTGCAAGCAACAATTACGATCAGTCACTTGTAGTGAACATGACCTCATGTGCCATTTGTGCAAGTTTGATTTTGGTGATTAAATGACAACATGATCAATGAGACTAACCATATTATTGAGCATGTCTTTGTAGACACTTCTAGGTCCCAAAGATGCAAAAATACCATATGCCAAAATGAGAAGATAGTATATTTTTCAAAGGTAAAAACCGAGGAAGAAAAAGAAAAGAAATGACATCGTTGGATGAACCGACGGTACCCTTTGAAGCGGCGTCGGTGCAATCACCAGATGAAGTGGTACACTACGTGAAGACTCAAGACAACATGAAGATCACCGGATCATCCGACGCCCCCATTTCTAGTTGCACCGGATGAATCAAGAGACCACAAGCAGAATCTTGACCGGATGAACCGATGGTGGTGTAGCGCAGTTCATCCGGCGACCATGTATTTGCTAATAGAGACGTTCGGGCGCAAAGTCCTTCAGCACCGGATGAACCGATGGTATAAGGTTTTGAGCGACGTTTCATCCGATGGCTGCGAAGAAGTTAACAGTAAGGTTTCTGGCATGGAATCCTTTAGCACCGAATGAACCGACGGTAGGAGAAGGAAGCCGTCGGTGCAAGCGTCGGAGCAATTGTGTCAGAGGATCTCAACGGATATGTGACGTGGAGGGGCACCGGATGAACCGCTGCCACGGAATTCATTAGCCCGGTTCATCCGGTGGTATGAATTTCTGCAGCTTTTAGCCAACGGCTCTTTGGACGCCTTGGGCTATTTATACCCTTTCTACTCACCCATTTGGGGTTGCTGGAGTGTGTGGAAGTGCAGAGGAGTTCAAGACTCATAGAAGATCATATCCAAGCCATCCAAGTGCCAAATTGCTCATCCATAGACTTGCACATGCTTTGTGTGTGTGCTTAGTGTTAGGTTTAGCTTAGAGCTAAGTGAGTGCAAGGTGTGCCTACCTTGTGAGGTGATTCTCGAGTGGATCAAGCTGTACGAGGTGTGGGAAGCCTTGGAGCATAGGTGGCTCTCCCAAGCGTCTTGACCCTCGGCAGGTGTGGGCGGCGAGGACACTTTGTGCGGGGGCGTGAGACCCCTTCCCTTGGTGAGCTCCTTAGTGGAGGCGGCATCAAGGTGACCAAGGGAGCTTGGCGAGTGCCTTCGTGGCAAGTCAAGTGGTGCTCTTGGGAGAGACTTGGTGACCGGGAAGCAATACTCTTGTGTAGAGTGCTTCAACAACGTGGACTAGGACCGATACCACAGGATAAATCGCGTGTCGAGAATTTGCTTCCTCTCATCCTCTTTACGTTTCCGCATTACATTCTTGCAATCCTTGCTTGCCTTTACTTTCCTAGAGTAGTACTCCCTCCGTTCTCAAATATATGTCGTTTAGGACAAGCTAGCTAGTTCATTTTGAACTAGATTGCTTGTCAAACGCTATATTATTTGAAAACAGTATCTAGGATTGGCTATAGGTTGCAAAACTTGTTTTGGGATGGGAGTTTCACACTAGAACAACCCTAGTTGCACATCTAGATAGTATGTTCTAGTTTATATTTGATGCAAATAGTGATAAGTCATATGATAAGTTTTTAAGTTGCCTAATTCACCTCCTCCCCCTTCTAGGCTACGAGCATCTGATTCCTAACATCACTATCAGTCAGCACTCAGCAGGTTTTTTCTTGATTGTAGAAGTAGCTTCTATATGGCAAAAGCAAATGTAGACGGAACCAGGGCAGAAATTTCCTCTTCCAAGAAGTTTCCAGAACTCGAAAGTTAGTACAACCCTGAAGCTTTATTTATTTGTCTCTTTAACATGGATCGAATTAGATTTTTTTAAAAAGGACGGTGAGAACTGGCATACAGTACTTCCACCAGTATTTCTTGCTCGAGGTGTTAACGAGCGAATTGTTCAGGAAGATGAGGTGAGGCTTGTGGATTTGCACGTACGTCTGTAGTATGATATGAGAACTGAGCTGGGCATCGCCTAATCAAGACTAGTACATCAAGTCTTTGATATATGCTGCGGTCTTGTCTTCTTCTTCATGTTTTGCCTAGCTACCTTGTACAGTACTATTTACTGGCAGTCATTTTCACATCAACTAATGTGCGAAATTAGAGACACCATACTGCTAGAGTTTGAAATTTCGTAGAATTTTCTTCAGAATTTAGACAGGGATGCAGGAAAGTTCGGTCCTCAGTTTTAGCATGATGGCAATTGGCAACTGGATGTATGTGACCACTGACCAGTTGATCTATTGAGAACAATAGCTTATCTTTCTGGTCCACACGGCATTCTCTTTCAGACTTATGGCTCAGAATTCCGCTATGCTTGTCTCCGTTTATAGGGGCTCTTTACGGTGGATCATACCAGGGGTGGTAGTATCGATATATGATTATTTTTGGTAAGGGTAAATAGGTAATTTTTACAATCTTTTAATAAATTTGACAACCTCGGGCTGAGAAAAAAAATTGTTTATGCCACAAGGAAAATTTGAAAAAAATCATTTTTGAAATTTGAATTGAAAATTTTTGTTTTTGAATTTTGAAAAAAAATAGCCATACCACAAGAGAGAAATGAAAAAAATTAAAAAACCCGATTTTGAAATTTGAATTGACTGAAAAAAATGACCATACCACCAGAGGGAAATGAAAAAATTTGAAATATTTCATTTATGCCACCAAGTAAAATTTGAAAATTTTTATTTTTGAAATTTGAAATGAAAATATCCATTTGAAATTTGAAAAAAAATTGGCCATACCACCAGAGGGAAATGTAAAAAAATGAAATGAAGAAATCATATATTTCGTTTATACCACCGAGATAAAACTTGCAATAATAATTAATACCCCTATACCACATATACCACAGTTGCAAGTTGTGGTGGTATACAATTAATCTCAGCCGTCAGATCCTTTTATACTGGTACTTTTCTAACAGTGATACAGGGTAGTACGGTCTACTGTAAAAGAGCCCTTATACGGTCTATTGTTATCTAGCTATCTTTAATCATGTTTGTACCCTAAACCTAAACATTCTTTGGTTTTTGTTTGCAATCAGGCGATCAGAAAAGCGTGGAATTTTTTCTTTTACTTTGTGTTAGGGGATGGACAGTATTAATATAATAATAATAAGCTGAAGTAGGCTATATTTTTCTTCCATCAAGTAGACTGTAGACATGTACTGTAACAGATGACCGTATCAGTTATAGTTAGTACTTTGAATCATAGTAGGATCGGATCAGAATTAGTAGAATAGTAAAATCATAGATTCTACCTAATGGAATCATAGAATTGCATATTCTACTTAATATAATCATAAGAATCAATTCAGCAAACTAAGATTGTAAAAATCGCACCATAGAATCAAGATTTAACAACTATGATCGATACGCAGTTGGCAACTCACCGGCACATGTTGAACCGCGCAGCTTGCCGTGGGGCAGAGGCACACGAACGCCGCGGCAGCGTTGTCGTACCGGCACTGACCGCCGCTCACGTTGCAGGCGGCGCAGTTGCCGATTCCGGCCTCCTCCCACTCCAGGATGAACCCGTCTTTCAAAAGGCGGCTGTAGTTTCTGGCCGCTTCCATGGCCGCCGCCTCCGACCCTAGCACCGGCAGGTATGTGTACGTACACTGGCCTGTCGCGATCGCCGGCGGACCGTCCCAGTCGTAGCTCCCGCCGAGGTAGGCAAAGATTGGCGCGCTGCAGTTGGAGCCGGAGGTGACGTTCACGTAGCCGGGCCCGTGCGGCTCCGTGCCGTTGCAGTTGTACAGGAAGCACAGGGCCCGGTTCCGGCGGCTAATCTTGAACGGGCTGAGCAATATGCTCGATGACAAGTTGAAGTCTGTACGGCACACGCCGTCGTTGCCTCCGGCGACCCTGGTGTGGGAGGCAACGAATGAGCTGTTGGCGTAGTCGATGTGGAGTACATGGATGGAGGAGCCCTTCAGCGAAGCCTTGCTGCCGTCGCCGCTGCACAAGACCTCGAAGGCCAGGTGGCCGCAGGATGACGAGGGCTGGTTGTTGCTGCCGCCGAGCCAGAATGGGTATCTGAGAGTGAGGTTCCCGCATGTCGTCGGCTCACATTCAGCCTGAGCGCGGTCGTGGAGGATGAACAAGGAGGCCATGAACGGGAGGAGCAGCCACATCTTGCCCATGTTAGCTGAAGGGGAGGATCGGCTTGCCCGTGAGTGTGGCAGCAGCACTAACCTCGCTGGTACCATGAGCTTGGCCATCCGCGTTAGAAAACAGCAGCATTGACCCTTCTTTCTGGTTTCCTGCTGATAGGGACACCATTGGAAATTAGGATTCTGTTTACAAATGCTAGTGTCACAGTGAAATCATTTGCCCACCTCCGTGAAACTAGTTACCATATACTCCGTCGGTCTAGAATATAGCTACATTTAAATTTATTCAAAATCAAACATTTTCAACTAATAGAATAAATCATAAAAGTTTAATAACATAAAAATAGTATTAGTAGATTTAACGTGAAACCAACTATTATAATATGTAACCTTTTCTATTTGAAATATATTATTTTTAAAGGTACTGTTGGTCAAAGTTAAAAAGACTGACTTTAAATGTAGCTATAAGAAGTAAAAATTATGCAGTATGTAAAAATTGACTGATTAAGGTTTTGTTTGGATTCACTCAACAGCTATGCTGAATTTAGCTAGGTAGAACTGGCTAGCGAATAGTTACAGTCTAGTTAGCTAGAAATGGCTTTAAAGCAGCTTGTTTGGATCCATCCTAACTAAAATTCATTACCTACTCAAAATGTTAGTGGACCTAAACAAATCCTAATTTAGATGCAAGAATCCTGAGGTCATTCAAAATGCACAAGGAGCTGGGAAGAAACATTAATTTTCATGTGTGTTTGTGTGTCAAATGTCGAAACGTGAAATAGAGCAGGGGACTGGCCCTGTCCATCTCCAAGCTAGGAACTTTTGAACTGGTCTTCGTATTTGAAATATGGTATTTTCTTCGCTGATAATTGAACTCTGAAAGTACGCACATGTATGTGAACGAGCATGACCCATGCTTTGACCTACCGACCAGGGCAACGCATCCAATTTATGAAAACGACAAGGTGACATTATCAGACTGAGCAAACTGCAGAGTGCAGGCTGCAGTTTCCACGCACACACGTAGAATCTGCGCGTTGGATCGTACTCGTATGATTACCAGTCCATGAGTCCATCAACATGTGATCCTCACGAGCTAATATTTTAAAATTAATGTTATTGTACTTTAAAATTATTTAGAAATTAAACTCATAACCAATAATTAAAATTATTTTTTCCGACACTTCAATATAATACTCATATAGACGCTTAATTTTTTTGTCCAGTTGTAATTAATTTTTAATTAATAATTACTTTAAGTTTTCTTCAATCACATTCACACTTGTTATTTTTTATTGCACCTCTATACATTGTGTTGAACATGAAAAATCAATATTTTTCAATCACTTCCTCAGTTAATTTAATATTTATATATTAAAAATAACATAAATAATTAATTTAGAATCATATATTATTAGTTTAATTTTGTATATTTCTATATGATCCATGAGAAGATAATTAGATCAAGACTTAGGTGTTTACTTTGGATTGTTTTAATAACGACATACATGGCTAACTTAGATACAAATATAAATTGCATTTTAAGTTACGATTTATCATCATATGCATGAGTAAATTGGATAAAGATTATGGGATTACTTTAAATTATTTTTCATAATGATAGATGTCGATAATTTAGATATAGATTTTATATTTATTTTGGAATATTTTCAAAATGATAGTTGTGGGAACTTTATAGAATATATAATAGACCAATAACTATGATTATTAAAGTTTACATTATTGATATTTCTGATTTTATGAGATTTTCTAAGATTATCTTTTTTTTCTAGTGTGTCTCGTGTGAACTATTGCAGAGTCTAAAATTGGGGGGAAAATAAGGCCACATTACTACAAAACAATTACCTTGAGCTACTTCTTATTTGTTAAATATTCGAACACAATACACTTTGTTGGGTTTCAAAAACTTGAACTCCCAAACAAAAAGTTAAAAGTGGGAAAAGGCGTCTCTATATTCCAGAAAAAAGTTCTTGCCTTTACACGGGGGCGGAGGCTCCCCTTTTATAGTGTCGGATGGACACTTTTACATCCCGAAAATGCCCTCGTCTACTTCGCATCTTGTAAGAATATTCGTGTACACACAAATGTCCATGATGATCATGCCATTCGCGTGACCACCAATTTTATTTACAGGAGTGCCCTTGCGTGTTCATGCTTCTCACGTGTTCTTCTTTCTTCTTGATCACATCATTGACCAATTCAACTCTGAATATCACCTTTAGGCTCAAGATTTCTCCATCTTCTCCCCTGTCTGCTTCGCTTGGAATGATGGCACTGGCGTCGCTTTGGGTGATTCTTGTATTCTCTTGTTTCCTCAAATTCCAAAGAGTGTTGCCTTCATCCCTTAGCCTTAAGACTCTGTTTCATCACTCTTGACTCATCACTCAACTTTGCATCTTGCAAACACAAGGGAAAAGTCTTTTCCAGAAATCTTCGTATTTTATACAAACTTCCATATTTTGACAATCCCTCGCTAAGAATGATGTCACTTTTCCCAGCTCACCAAAAAACAGGGAACTATTGCCTCTGATGTTCACAAAAGTTTGGGAAATATCAGAAAACACCTTTTTATAAACCTCGCTCATCAAGATTCTCAAAAGTTTCATTACAAAACACGGAATTCACAAAATACATCTCTTGAGTTATGCTATCTCGAAAATCCTTCTGCCACTTAGCCATTTTTAAGTCCGAAGTGCAAGCTTATTCAAGATTTACCAAAAAACATCTTGCCCAGATCTTCGGAGATGACATCATCAACATTTTGTACACCTTTTTGAGTGGTTAACAGAAAAGTCGTGTTTCATCCGAAGCCTCGAGGGTGACAATTTTCGGTTGATTCCCCAACACACTTGTATAGATATATACTTATTATCTTTATTTGATTGTGACATATTTAAGTTAGTAATTACTCTATAACACTTTTTCACATTTATATTCTTTAACTTTTAACCTTGCATCACAAGTACACACTTGAATTTGTTTAATGAACTCTAAGTTTGAGCTATAATATTTCTAACATAGAAATTTATATTCCCACCAATTCCTCTATATCTTTATTTCTGTGTGGTCGTGTGGATGCCATAAAGATATTCACTTCATAGTGGACCCACCTAGTGAGAAAACATAAGCTTTGATTTACATCCCAGACTATACAGCCAACATGAGGTTGCACTATAAGCCTAGATATCACAAGTACATTTTATCTCCTTTACCTCTAAACAAACTTTCACCTCGACATTATTAACGATCCTTATCACTCAAATTTGACAGCCACATTACTCTGGAATTAAGGAAAACTAGCATTCCTTACTAACATATATATGTTAAGTAGTTTGTGGTACTCGACATGGAAACAACAAATGACAAGTATCTCATCCTGGGGAGGCCATTCCTGAGCACAGCTGGAGCACACATTGATGTCGGGGCTGGAGAAATTTGAGTTCAACTTCCAGCACCAACAAGAATAATGCTCCATGTTCAAGATCAAATACTGGGTGATTCTAGGCATCGAAGAAATGCTAGTAAGGACATTCTCATTACATTCATGAAAGCCTTCACATAAAGGGAAGAGAAAGAAACGGACGACAAGTTGGGGTTGTGGAAGAACCAAACCCCTAAGTCCAAAAAGTTACCAACACAATCTTTAGAATCCGCAAAAGCACCAACCACACCACCAAATCCTAAACCAAATAAGATCAAGCCAAAGGCCAAGCCAGTGTGGAAGGTGAAGAATGTACGATCCTCTTCCATGAGACCGGATTCTTCGGCAACAAGTTGAACGACAATGGAGAAAAGTCTTGCTCAATGAGACCCACTTAAAATGGTAACCCTTACCAAAGGTAAATCAGGAAGTTATCTCATATTTAATTTTTCAAAATTTGATTTCTTCAATTTAGTTTCCTCATCTACGTGTTTTCTTCTTCCAAATTGCATTTGCATGCTAGAATTGATTATAGTCATTTTGTCCTTCTCCTTTTTCTAAAAATTTAAAATAAAAATGTTTTGAGCAAAATTATTTTGAAAATCAATTCGAGCAATGGCTTGCACATTGGTTGGGCCTCCCCACTATTCCACCATATAGCTATTGGAAGGTCGTGGGCCAAAAGCTACCAGGCATGGGACCGCCTGCCTAGGGTTCGACCGACCCAGGCCCAACCAGGGGCAGGTCCAGGATTTGAGGTTTGGGTATTCAAAATTTTTAAAGGGCGAGAAAATCTTTGCCAGCCTAAAGTATTGATTTATAGCAAGCTCAGGATTTGAGGTTTGGATATTCAAAATTTTTAAAGGGTGAAAAAAATCTTTGCGAGCCTAAAGTATTGATTTATAGCACATAATTAAATACCAAATAAGATTGGGAAGTGAGCCATTTGAGCCTGTTTGTTGAGGTTATTTTCTATTTTTGATACATATACATGTTATATACTATATGTATAAAAAAATTTCAATTTTTTGGGCATTCAGCTGAATACCCATGCATCAATACTGGGCCCGCCCCTAGGCCCAACGGCTCTTGGGCCCCACCACCTCCAATGACTAGGAGCCCAACGCCAACGACATCCCGAGGTGCTCCACCTCCTTTACTCCATAAATAGAGGCCAAGAGGGGGTGATGTTCATCCATCAAACATTCACTCACTCTCTCCTCTCCTCTGCTCTCCTCTCCTCTCTATTTTCTCTCGACATTTTACTGAAATTTTGCTCAAGTTCATGTTCAAGTGCAAGTTCTCTTTCTCTCTCTCCGTTGTGGGAGTGTCTGCTGCTAGTAGAAGCTGCTGATTACTTGGATAAGAGCTAGTCCAGAAAGATTACCAAAGACAACCAAAGTATTATGGAGTCGTAAAACAAACGAGTTATATGTTTGACACAACCTTAGTCCACACTCCATATACCCATTTGTTTAGACAAGCCAATTATTTAGAAAATCTCTCTATTTTCTAAAATATATGCAAGACAAGCTGATTCACACCAGGTATTTTAAATTATTATAGAGTAAAATGCATTGTAGGTCCTTAAATTATTTGAGGTGTGTCATCTAGGTCCATAAACTTTAGAAGTGCATTTTGAGACCCCTGATCTATTTAAGTGTGTCACCGAAGGTTCAAAACGTCTTTGACCCTTGTTGACTGCCTACGTGGACCGCCACGTCGGATCCAACTTGGCCATTCCATCCACTCAAAAGTTGTGGGACCCATTTGTCAGCTGCTCACAAAAATCGCTCGCCATCCTCGGCACCGCTCGCCACACCACTGCCCGGTCCGCCGCCCACCCTGACCTGCTCCGGCCCTCCGTCCTCTCCTGCACCTCCTCCTACGGTCTACTCTGCCACCACCGTCCCGCGCCCACCACGGCCGCGCCACCGCCTCGACGACATAGCTCGGCGGGCGTCGTGGATCCCGCGTCTGCTCACCTCTAGTCGTCTACATGTGTGGGCTCCCATCTCCTCCCGCCCTTTTGCACAACATGCCTCCACTGCTCTCTTCCTCCCTTCCTCACTTCCTCCTTCGCCAAAAAACAAACCGAGATGAGTAGAGTCGCTACCGGATCAAGTTTACCAGCGACTCTCTCCACCACAACCAAATCACCCCAGCCAGGGTCTCGGCCACCTCACCCTCTTCCTACTCAATCCATCCAAACCACTCGCCATTCCCTCATCGGCATGGGTACCACCGGCTACGACAAGACAGGCAAGATGAAGGCCGGCGGTGTGGTGAGGCAAGAGCGTCGCGCCCCTACTGGAGAAGGTCATCGGGTACTACGGGGCCACCGGCAAGAAGGGCGGCACCGGCGCAGTCCTGGTAAGTGTGGTGGAGCCGGCCGTCTGGGCTCGCGGCGGAAGAAAGGGCCACATTGGACCTGACGTGGCGATCCATGTAGGCAGTCGACAAGGGTCAATGGTGTTTTGGACCTAAAATAACACACTTAAATAGATTAGGGGCCTCAAAATGCACTTCTGGAGCGGACGGGCATGTGGCTTGGTGGCAACTCCAGAAGGGTGGGAGCTTACCGGCGGGGGTTCGAACCCCGTCCCGCATGCTTGGCCTTCTTAAGGCCGGTGAGTAGCGCCCCTTAATCTAAAAAAATAATACATTTCTAGAGTTCATAGACCCAGATAACACACCTTAACTAGTTTAAGGACCCACAATGCATTTTACTAATTATTATATATAAAGACTCTAAAATATAACTAGAAATCCTTCTTTTTAAACTCGAATATGTTGGAGAGTTGTGCATCTTTGTATTACGCTTGTGTGCGCTTTCTCATGCCGATTACTCACAAAACAGACTACCTGTAGTACGTTTATGGGCGCCATGACTATCTATCGCCGAAGCAACAGATAGCAAATCATCGTCGGCGCCACAGTTTTGGGCTTCCGGCCCATGTAGCCCGCGGGACTATTTCAACTTACGGACCATCTAGCGCACGCACATAATCAACCCAATACACGATAAAAATGCAACAAAAATAGTGTAAATAGCCTGGTTCAAACTTGTGACCTCCCAGTTAGGATCAATTGAAGCACCACTGCACCACATATCGACTTGTGTTCTTTGCATATTACATTTCTATTTTAATGAAACATTCTTCTTCTTTCGATTTTTCTTCTTTAGTTTTTTCTTTTTTAATTTTTC
Organism: Cenchrus purpureus; assembly: GCA_022644695.1. NCBI lineage: Eukaryota > Viridiplantae > Streptophyta > Magnoliopsida > Poales > Poaceae > Cenchrus > Cenchrus purpureus. The sequence goes on from CP053466.1 coordinate 17,888,928, forward strand.
TTTCATGTTATTTTGTATATTCCTGATATGTAATTTTTTTATCACCTCCTCTTATTTAATGTTTTCTTTTTTCTTTTCATTATTTTCTTTAATTTGTTTTTTGTGTTATTTTTATTTCATGCGAAATTCTCTATTCACGATGTTTAATTTCATTATTTTTTATTTCTTTTTATTGTCTTACATTTTATTTTTTATACTAGCTTTTTGTATTTTTTTCTCATTTGATTAATTTTGCACTTCATGATTTTTTTAACATATTTGTTTCCCTTTTTAAATATTTATTCCTTCTGAAATATTTATTTTTCCTCTGTAAGTATTTGCTCCTCTTTTATAATTTGTTTCATTATTTTATATAATTTGTTTTATATGTATAAATATTTTATTTTGTTAGTTTGTAGTTGTTCCACATGTATACATATTTGTTCTGTCAGTTCATATATTTTATTCGGTACGCACAACTTTTTGTTCTGACAGTTTTTAGGATTTGTTTGACATCTATACTTATTTGTTCTGGCAGTTTATATAATTTGTTTGGTACATACAACTATTTCGTTTTGGTAGTTTGTAAATTTTGTTCTATGGTTATGTATTACACAAAATATATAATTTTAATTATAACATACAAATAAAAAAAGTTTTTCAAAATATAGTCAAGTGAGATCTTGTTATGAAGCCTTTATTTTCACAAATTCCACAATTATTTTGTTTCATGAGTTTGTAGAATTTGTTCCACAAGTATATATATTTGTTCCGTTGGCTCATATAATTTGTTCGTACGTACAAATTTTTTGTTCTGATAGTTTATAAAATTTATTCCTTAGGTATATTTTTTTGTTCCGTCAGTTTATATAATTTGTTCGTACGTACAATTTTTTTGTTCAGATAGTTTATAGATTTTGTTCCACGAGGTATACATATTGTTTCGTTAGTCCATATAATTTGTTTGTGCATACAAATTTTTTGTTCCGGTAGTTTGTTATATTTGTTTTTTCGATTATATATACACAGAATATACAATTTTAATTAAAAGTATGAATAAAAAATATTCACCAAAATATAGTCAAGTGAGATCTTATTTCGAAATTTTTATTGTCAGAAATCTAATGATGCAATCGAAATTTAATTTTAATATTTGGTTTATGATTTATAGTTTTTTTTAATTTCAATATGTATTGCATATGATTGATGTCATGACTCCACTATGACTAGTCGCAAAAAAAAGAGTCCACTGTGACTCACTTCCATGCGGAGTTTTGCAATTTGTCACCCAAGGGCGTGTTTGTGAGGGTGGCCCGGGAGCTCGGCTGCGCTCCTGGGATGCAACACCGCGTGTTTGTGTGGTTGGCCCGCTCGGGAGCCTGGCCCATGGGATGCAAAATCCCTTCTCTCTCATGGCTCTGCAGAAATGCCCAAATCGAGCGTAGCTCGAGAGCGTGCGCCAGGGGCGCACGGGACGCAGCGTGCGGTCACTTCCTCCTCTCTTCGGTCACCTCCTCCTCTCCTCCCGCTGCGAGAAGAGGAGCTCGTCGGCGGCGGCGCCCTCGCAGCAGATGGCGGGCGGTGGGCGGGAGAGGAGGAGCAAAGCGGGCGGGCGAGGCGAGCGGGCGGCCTCTATGTCGATGGAGCGAGGCGGGTGGCGGATCCGGCATGGGAGCTGCAGGCGCGGATCGCCAGCCGGGCGGTGACCCCAAGGCGGAGACCGGTGACGACCTCAAGGTGGGGACGGTGGCGACCTCATGGCGGGGAGCGGCGGCGGCATGCAGAAGCTCCGGTGTTGCCGTGCTGCTTCGCCCACCCTTCCCCACCCGCCCGTGCTCCCTCCTCATGGCGCCGGTGATGGGGATGAAGCGGCCGGCGGTGTGGCGGCGAGACCGTCACGCTGCGCTGCCGTGCGGAGGCCGTGGAGCCGTCAGACGGAGGCCGACCGGCCATGGTGAGCCGCCGCGGCTCGGGAGGAGGAGCGCGGCGGGAGCAAGGAGCGCCGGTCCGAGGGATATGTGTGGAGGCGGCGGAGGGGGCGGGTGGGCGGAGTGGTAAGGCTATCCACCAGCAAGGTAGCCACACTTTTGATGCACACAAACACCAAAGCGGCTTGGCGGGCTCGAGCTGTCGATGGCGGAGCCACATGAGCGACGGAACAGGGCCCCAAAAAATGATGGGCCTCCAAATTTTAACAGCCCAACTAGCAATTGTGCACAAGCCTGCTACTAGCAAATAGCTATTCCTGTTTGACGTCCGACACATCATCTGTCATCCGTCGGCCGGCGCGGCAAATGAATCATCACGTCGCAACCTCTTCCGCTTCTCTCAGCAAATGAATCGTTGCAGACTCACAGCCCTTTCCCCGGTGGTTCCTTTCCTTGATCTCGCTCCCGTCGGCAGGTGACCACGCAGCAACTGAGCAACGGGAGGTCGGCACTCAGCAGCAGCCAGCAGGTCAGTTCTGCAATCCATTAGTCCGTCAGTTCATGACTTCATGTCTTACAGAGTTGAATCTAAAGTTGTAAACAAAATTTTTATTTCTTTGATTTATGCAACAGACGTTATGTCTAGTACAAGAAATAGGAAGTATGAATCTGGTGCTGAAAAGCGTACGAAGAAACAAAGGTTAGAAGCTTTTGCTCAATCACAAAAGGGTGCACTTGATAGATTTGTTGTCAGTGTCAGAGAAACTCCAAATGTTGGTGACGACCAGAGTCACCGTGATGATGCAGTAGAGGTTGAGACTCCAACTACTGAAATTGTTGAAATTTCAGAAGCTAATGTTGATGAAGGCCACGGTAGTACAGGAGAAGAAGAACACGATGGCGATGGCAATGGGGATGGAGATAATGAGGCTAATAATGAAACTCCAGAAGCTAACCTTGGCGATGGCCTTGATAATTCTTTCCATCCAGATATCTTTGATCCAAGAACTTGGAATGCACTCGATCCTAAAGCGATCGATATTTTGCTGGAAAAGGGTCCTAAAAGAGACTTGTCAATTGAGCATGGTCCTAGAGACAAATTCTCCAGAAGATTTTCAGCAGTATCATATACTAGAGTTCTTTCAAATAGATAAAAGTGTGACAGAGTGGCTTGTGTACAAAGAACTTGACAAGGTATTTTGCTTTTGTTGCAAATTATTGAGGAAGGGCATTGTGAAAGGTCATTAGCAAATGAGGGGTTCAATGACTGGGCTCATCTTAGCCATAGGCTTAAAGAGCACAAAGTAGTAGAGAACATGTCACAAATATGAGCTCATGGTATGACTTCCGTCTCAGGTTGGAGAAGAATCAAACAATTGATAATGTTGCCCAGCGTGAACTTGAAAAGGAAAGGGAGCATTGGAGAAAAGTTTTGCTCAGGATTCTTTTGATTGTAAAGTTTCTCGCAGAGCACAATATAGCATTTCGTGGCAGTAATAGCAAGTTGTATCAAGACAACAATGGCAATTTCTTAGGATTGGTTCAGATGTTGGTTGAATTTGATCCAATTATAAAAGAGCACGTTGACCGCATCACCAATGAAAAAATTCGTGATCACTATCTTGGTCCTTCCATCCAAAATGAGTTAATAAATTTGTTAGCTTCTGCAATTAGGTCGGCAATTGTTGTAAAGGTAAAAGAAGCAAAGTACTTCTCAGTTATACTTGATTGTACTCCTGATGCAAGCCACCAAGAGCAGATGTCTACGATGTCTGGTATGTTGATACATCTTGATTCTGTTTGCATCCAAGAATCCTTCTTAGGTTTTCGTTGTCAATGATACAAGCGGGCAAGGATTATTTGATGTTCTATTAGAGGAGTTGAAAAGTCTTGATCTTGATGTAGACAATTTGAGAGGACAGGCATATGATAATGGGTCAAATATGAAAGGAAAAAATATAGGGGTACAGAGGAAAGTGTTGGATATAAATCCAAGAGCTTTTACTCAGTGGTTGTCATAGTCTGAATTTGACACTATGTGATATGGCAAAGTCTTGTCGGAAAGGAACATAAATTTTTGGAGTTATCCAACGCATGTATACAACATTTGCTAATTCTACAAAAAGGTGGAAAATTGAAAGATAACATATCGGATTGACTCTTAAGTCATTGTCGACTACTCGTTGGGAGAGTCATCTTGAAAGTGTTAAGGCTATAAGGTTTCAGATCCCAGAAATAAGAGAGGCTTTACTACAAGTGGCTGAAACTGATAATGACGCACAAAAATGTAGTGAAGCTAAATCTTTAGCGGAAAATGAACTTGGTAGCTTTGAGTTTCTAGTGTCAATAATCATTTGGTATGAAATATTATCTGTTGTTAATTTGATCAACAAGCAGCTACAATCAAAAGATATGCTAATTGATATTGCAATTGAGTCTGTCTGAGGACTGGTTTCCTTTTTAAAAAGTATAGAGAAACTGGCTTTTCGAAAGCATTGGAAGCTGCAAAAGAAACTCCCAAGCGCAAAATCAAAAGAAAAAGACATTTTGATGAGGCTGTAGATGAGGCTGCAGATGTTTCAATCTGAAAGAGTCATTTGGTCGATTATTTTATATATGTTATTGATCAAGCTATAGTTTCACTCACCAAGAGATTTGAACAATATCAAGAGTATGAAAAGACTTTTGGTTTCTTGTTTACTTCAGATAGGCTGCGATCCTTGGATGATAAGAATTTGATGGTTGTTTGTGTCAATCTTGAGAACACACTTAAAAGTGGAGAAGATAAAGACATTGATGGTCAAGAATTGTTTGCGAATTAATTCTCATTCAAGATTTACTTAAAGAATCTATGAGTGCTCTTGATATTTTGAAGTTTCAAGAAGCGCCTTTTATCCCAATGCTATGATCGCATCATGTAATTTTGTTAACCATTCCTGTGACCGTCACATCTGCAGAAAGGAGCTTTTCTAAACTCAAGTTATTGAGATCCTATTTGCGTTCTACTATGACACAAGAAAGACTCAATGACTTGGCGACAATAGCACTTGAAAATGATGTCTTGGAACAGATTAATTATGAAGACATAATTGAGGATTTCATTTCAAGAAATACTAGACGGATGATGCTTTTTAGTCGAACATGAGGTTAGTACTATGTTTTTTAGCATTAATATTTGATGTATTTTTAAATATTGTGTGAAACGACATAGACTGAAAATGTACCTTAGTTATATTGAATAATTTTTTAATATTTAAGGGTCACATTTTGCATTTCGCACACGGGCCTCCAATTCCTGGAGACGGGCCTGGTCGGGCTCATCTGGTACAGAGACACAAACAAGGTGTATTGCACCATCGGACCGCACCAAGCAAGCTGGGCAGTTGAGTCGAGCCGGTCCCAAACCCGTGGTGGCAAACACGCCCCAAGTGACGCATAACCACCGCACCCGTTTACGTGTCCGATCCCCGTTGCTTTTTTTAAGACGTGCAAAGCACGTTTTTCATTAAGAGGAGAGAAAACAGGTTACAAAAAAGCGCAAATGGAGGAGATCCAAAGCGCCAAACACAGCACACAGAGCACGGTACAGGAGGGAGAGAGAGAGCCCCACCACATCACCACACCAACAAGCAAGAGGTCAATATCTATTTTGATCCACGATGGATACCGACGCCTAGAGCTGATAAAACTGCCTTCGCACATCTTGGATGAACTATCTGCAATTACATTACATGGAAGTCACAGGTTATTGGAAGGTGAATCGAATTCTTAAGCTCGGCCCTTTGCTCCCACGCGCTTAGTGCGTGGCGAGCAACCCTGCGTTTGGTAATTTTGCGAAAAAGTCCTCCAAGTTTCTATAAATAACGAATCAGTCCACAACGTCCGGTAGTACAGCAACCACGTTCAAGTATTTTGCAAAAGTCCTCGAACTAAAATGTATTTCTGCACGAAGAAGCGAAAATTGTCGTTTTACAAATATCCCGAGACACTTTTGTGAACACCCTCCCACCACCCCAACCCCTGCCAATACCCCCGGTCCCCGGCCAAAACCTGACTTCTCGCTTCCACCCCTCCCCGTCGCCCTGCTCCCTCCTGCTCACGCCGCTGCCCCCTCCTCCCCTTCTGCTCCCTGCTCTCTGCCACCCTCTCCCTCTCTCCTTCCGTCGCCGCCCTCTCCTCCACTGCCGCCACCCTCTCCCTCTCTCCTCCGCCGCTGCCCCGGCCTGCTCCTGCGAGATGCAGATCTGTGGCCGTGCCGGAGGAAATGCGACGACGACGGCGGCAGGGAGGGGATGGCGGCCGTGCCGGAGGAAATCCGCTGCAAGAGCTCCGACGGCAAGCAGTGGCGCTGCAGCGCGCCCTCCATGCCCGACAAGACCGTCTGTGAGAAGCACTACGTCCAGGCCGTGCCTCGCTCTGCCGCAAGTGCACCTCCTCCTCCACCTCGTCCCTTAATATTTCCTTTCATCTCATCCTTTTTTCCTTGCTAGGGTTCGGCAGACCGCGGCGGCGACAGTTACGGCGGCGGCGGCTCCTCCGACGGTGCCTCCATCTGGACGGGAGGCTCATCCAGGCAGGTCCGAATCTCCCTCCATCTCTTCTTTCTGAGTGCCAAGGATAAATCATTCTCTTGCAAATGTAGGAAAATTCTAGATCCAAAAATCTGCATTGAGTTTTAATTTTGTTACCATGTTCTAACTCCATTGTTTCCGTAGTTTCACCTGTTGGCTATTGCACTGCTCCATTGCAGCATTTTTTTACTGATGTAGGTACCAAAACCTTGGTAACTAGAAACAAAGGCGCAGCATTGCTGCGCCCTCTGATATGTCCAGTGCTATTACGATTGCCTTTGATTTGTTGGATTTGAACATAGTTAGTTCGCTTTTATCACAAATAGAATCTTGTCATCAGGCCATCATAGTATTGAAACAAAATATATTATAGGAACCATAATTGAGTGAAACAAGTACAGCCCAATCGGATATAAACTACTGAACATTATTGCTCCTTGCCAATGCTAGGCATTTTCTTAGACTCGTCATTAGTCTTGTCATTCAAAAAATATCACTAAATTAGGAGGTGCATATAAGAATAGTTGATGTATGGAACAATTTTTGCCATGATTGGAACAACTAAATATGATGTCTGTCTTTGAAAATGCAATTTGTTATTGAGCAATGCTCCAAAAATGAAAAAAAGGGGTCATTTGAATTGGCTCAGATTTACTCATTATTAGCACGGCAACTGCAGGTTATAGTGGAAGGTAAATGTAATTCATCCTCTCTGTGATGGGAACAGAACTGGTTGCTTATATCGCTTGTGTAGGAATGATTGTTGTTGTGGCGGCGGCTGATGCTCTTCTTTGTGCGTGCAGGGAGCTTCTTGGTTTGGGTCAGCAAGTTCTCAGGGTACGTTTGACCCTTTCCTGTTTTTTTTCCTGGTGAGCCTATGCCTTCTGACATAACCAATGAACTTGGGTATATATGTGGTGTGGTGTTGCGAGATCTGCTTACTAGATCCTTGATTAGCTTATGGTCATGTTAGTGTCGTAGGATACTCTAGACAGTACGAATCCATTGCATTCGTGGTGATAGTTTCTGATTTTGGTTTTCAGCTATATATGGCTCTGAATGTTCTGAATGTTTCCAGCCCTTCTACTATTCACAGTCCACTTTGTTGACATTTGTATGGGCTGCTTCAGTGGGATTAGGATAATGATGCATGACAGCTAATGAGGGATCATGATATATGCCTTTTATTTGAGTCGCAGGACATTGGAATTGCATGCTAATTTTTCCTGAACTGTTTCAGTTGCCATAATCATCACAGGAACACAAGAATTCTTCCTAAGTTTAACTAGGGCCCATTAAACTTTTAGAGTAACAATCATAGCAGCAGATACAATTAGTATCACCAAGTACATTCTACATATAAACAATGGAGAGATGTTCTGCTTGGCTTGATTTAATTTTTGCAAAGCATAGATGAAAGTGTGGCCGTAGAAATAGGACACAATTCATGGATTATTCAGCATGTAAGGTTAAGGTTTGCCGTTTGTGTGAAACATATCACTTGTCTTTTTGTTCTTTTGTACCAAGGAAAATTTGTAGAAAAATTGCCTGAATGTTTTGTGCATCATTCTGTCACTGTCTCAGCTTGTGATAATAACATTAATGACCAATAACTTGTGCTGGCATTGCCATGCCACTATACCAGACCCTAGAACATGATGTACATTAATACATATGCAAGCTTCCTTCAATTGCAGTCTGATTTGTTTCGTGTGCTATGCTGTTAGCTTGCGACAAGGAGATTTGTTTCCCGTGCTTAGTTTGAGAAGCTGTCTCAACGATGTTTTCTTTAAAAGAGAGATCTCTAAATAAATTCGCTCTCTCTTATTCATTTGTGGACTGGTATGAGATATAGTAAATCTCCTTTTGACTGAAATAAGAAAATCATACTAAAGACAAATGATTAAAAGGTTGTGGATTTCAATTTTGAAACAAAAGTGAGATATAGTAACTCTCTTATTCATCATGAAACAAAAGTTTCTGAAGGCAGCTTTGATGAAAAGCAGCTCAGAAGCGAAAAATAGTTGTACCAAAAAAGAAGTAAAATGGTTAGGTTTCAAGCAGTTTTGGTGTACTGTTCAGTGAAAGAAATACATATAATTTATGAAATATTAGCTTGTTCCTTTGCAACTGAAATTGCATTCTTAGCTATGCTTTTGTGTACCTCTGTCTGTATTTATGCTCTTTGTTTATTAACTTAGGTTGTTTTCGAATCATAACAAGTTATGTGGTGGTAGGAAAATCACATGTGTTGTGATTTGGTTTTCTATTAATTGCCCTTTTCGGCGTGGGCGCTGGTGCCGTACTACCCCGTAGCCGGCCGCGAGCCCCAGGGAGCCCGTCGTGGAGTGCACATGCCAGGGCGTCTAGTTCGTGGAGGCCGCCGCGAGCTGCACGCTCGCCGACAACAGTGCATCAGGTGGCTTTCATGAAGCAAAACAGAGCATGTCATATTTCTGTCTGAAAAAAGAACAGTGAACAGAGGCACCTAAGCTTAGGAGTTAGGACTTGTGCCTTTTCTTCCCCTTGTTGGTAATTTGTATTTCTGATGGCTGATTGATGCCATGTGTTTCTGGTCCAAAAGAACAATTGATTTTGATTTGAATCCTTCCTTTGCTTAATCTGACACCGTGGATACTGAGTGTCTGCATCTGCTTCTCTTTCTTGTGTGCAATGAGCTTCTTGGATCACGCAGGATCTCAGGGTGAGTTCTACCCTTATCTGATTTGGACCTGTTCAATTGTTTGTGTTCAGTGCCAATTGTGCCTTTCAACTGTAAAAAGACATAGTGATTACATCTTGTGTTTTTCCTTATGGCTGCAACAAGCTTGTTGGGTTTGGACAGCATCATCTGAAGGTGAGTTTGTCGTTCCTTTGTTCGCCTTGCTTGCCATTGTGCTTAGGATCTCCTGTGTGATTTCATAGGTGCCTGCGATGATTGGCGGTTATCATGATTGTTTCATTTGTCTGGACGCAGTGCCTTTTCCCCTATGAATAACATGACTATGTTAAATATGTGCTTTCCATCATTTGGTTCCTGTCTAAATTGGTTCCGGTCTCCACTGGGCATAAATTGTTTTAGGTGCGACTCATAAGGCTACGTGTTGTGTACTTTCCTACAATCTAATGTTTATTTTGTTCATTAGCACATCTCTGTCTTCAGTGCTTTCCTATTCTGGGATTGAGAAATAAAATTTGTAGTTTGGGTGCACCAGATGGTTCAGCAACCAAAACACAGAAGATCACTACAAAGAAAAGGTTAGCCTCACTACTAGAAAGTTTCTCTCTTTTCCCTATATAACAAGCATTATGCCTGCATGGCTTAATGTGTTGCTTCTAGATCTCGCTCATCAGCTGCCAAGAAAACTGCGAAGAAGCTATTCAAGGATCAGGACACTGGAAATGGGGATGCAGATACAGTTGATGGTGCTGCTACTAAGCCTAGGTAATACCTTGCTCCATGAATAGGTTTCTATATTGTTGGACCAACTTTGTTTTTTTTAGCACAATAAGCTTCTAAACTTTTGATTGCTTACATGATCAGTTGTGGTGCGTGTGTCCTGGGCACAACCTTTTGTGCACTTCGTAATTTTTCAAGTTTGCTATTGCTATTGGTATTACTATGTTCATCTGCATTGAGTAGTAGCTTTTTTTAAATTAAAGACGGTAATCCATTGAACCTACCATTTTCAACACCACTTTGTTCCTGTAGAGACATATCATGGTCTCATTGATAATTAGATACTGCCTCCCAGTTGTTCAAAGAAATGCCACATTAATCTAGGCCCTGTCTGGATTATAGGAAATCTAAAGGAATTTCAAAGGAATGCATTCCTTTGGAAAGTTCCCTTAGTTTGGAGTGGAGGAACCACAGTTTCCAGTCCAGAGGAATGCCTCCCTTTCCTACACAGAACACAGGAATAAAAAAAATCCACCCAAAGCTATTGGGAATTTTTCATGTGAACTGAGAGGGTGTGGGAGATTGGGGGCCAAAACTGAACTGCAAGTGTAAAAATGATGCTACTGCTCTAGGTGTGGTAGGAAAGATTTACTGATCTAAAAAACAAAAATATTTTACCCCCTGTTCACTTTGAAATTTGCCAGGTTCTTATAAACCACGTATCTTCTGTCTCTTCAATCATGGTAATGGCTCTTTGGACAACTGCATAACTGTTTGATTATGAGATAACTGATGATCCATGCAGATAATTGATGGAAGGTGGTCTTTGCTATGCACTAGCTATATCAAACAAATAAATAAAAATGTGCATGCCTCTTTTCTTATGGAAGGTCTCCAACCTCTAGCCTTAATTTTTGTATGATACTTACATGCTTTATTAATAAAATAGAGATTATTTTCCAAGACCACCTTGTAGGTTTCTAATCTAGGGATTTTGTTTTTGTCTTTCAGCTACATAAAAAGTAGAGATGGAAGAATGGTGGTGGTGATTGTTTTGCTTAACGAAAATGATCAACATGGTGGAATTGTTGTGGTTTTTTTATGCATTTTCTGGTTTGGATTTTAAAGAGAGATATGTGTGAGATGGTTTTATGTCCCATGGATAGTTAGCCCAAGAAGTGGATATGCTTGCTCGCTACTGACCTTTACAGACCTTGTGTCAAACAGATACATGTATAAAAAATAGAACCATGAGGTATTGCAGATGCTTAAAGTGTCTAAACTCATCTGTTCAGTGAATTGGAAATTATTAACAGATAACTTTGTTTGTTCCTTTCATACGCTCTGTATACTAATATTTTCATGTCTCTGCTTATTATAGTTTTGAATTGGACTGAATGTTCTAGTATGGTTAAAAGGTTCAGGGAAAATTGGTCTCATAGCATCGAAAGATCGCCATATCCGGAAAATACCATAGAAAGTTCGCTGTTAGGTAAAATAGCATTGAAAGAATGCAACGTTACCCGGAAATAGCATTCACATTCAAAGCAATTTCCGTCGCCTCCGTCAAAACTAGCTCCCAGTCTCATCTCTTTTCCGGCGGCGGTGAAGAACTGGCACCCCCGCAGCACCCGTCTGCCGTTCGCGGTCACTTCCCTACCCACGGCCAAGCAACACCAGGAGCTGTCCCATCGCGTGCATGGCAGCGGCGCCTTGAAACGGGGACCGCGCCGCTGGCGCGGAGGTGCGTTCGCTCGTCGGAGCGAGGTGGCGCACGGTCGGGGTCGACGCCCCGTGGAGCACCCGGGGCTTAGGGCGGGCGCCTCGATGCGGGGATCCCCGTGTCCGCTCGTCAGAGTGAGACAGTGCAGGCTCGAGGCTGGGGCCCGCACAGCACACGACCATCGACGCAGGACCCGGACGGCTGGGTGAGGTAGGCCAGCTGGCGCCGCCACCTCTTCCGCCCAGCGGCGCGCGGCCGCGCGCACCCGCCCACCCGTGTCCTCCATGGTATATATGCAGTATCACACGGCAACTCCGGCGAGGGATTGACAAGCTCGACAGGCTTACGTACTGCGAATTCGTCACGAATGTACGAACTACGTACGCCACCAGCGAACGAAGTGATCGGTCATGGACATGGAGTGCAGCGCGACGGCGGAGAAGCGGCTGAGCAAGCTGCGGAACCACGTCCTCGTTGCGTCGTGCTCCTCGTCGGCGGTGATGTCAGGCGCCCTGGAGGGTGTAGTGTGCATGCACTACGACCAGGCGGAGGCGTGGCGCGGTTTGCACGTGCCGACCAGGTACGGTGGACGACGAGATGGAGGGCTCCGTGGTGCTGCTTGACGCATGCGCCGCGGCTCAACGTGGAGGAACTACGCGTCGCGGCTGGCGGTCGGCCACTTGCCCAAGTCCGCCGCCATGCAGGTTCTGTGCCGACGGCTGGGTGCTACGCGGGACGCCGTTGATGCTCCTTCCCGCCAGATCTGGCAGAGGAGGTGGGGAGAAAGAGGAAGGTCGCGGCTGCGGCATCACCTCGTGCCGACCTGCTCGCCACTCACTACCGCATGCCGCCAGAAGGACCCGCCGTGGCCTCGTTCAGCGCCGCGCGTGCGGCTCACGACCACGCGCCCCTCGCCATCACGTGTTGTAGCTCCGCCATTGATGTGCTCTGTATCAAGGGCAGAGAGAAAATGATGCGATATAGGTGGAGACCGAAAGCTTATTTGACGGAGGCGACGGAGTTTGGACGGCAATCGTGACAGAATGCCATTTTCTGGTAACGTTGCCTTCTTTCGATGCTATTTTACGGAGCGTTGAGCTTTCGATGGTATTTTCCGGATGTCGTGATCTTTCGATGCTATGAGATCAATTTTCTCAAAGGTTCACATCTCTGCACCAAATGAAGAATCCGAAATAATTCCGTCCAGGAATCTTTCTGTTGCTGCACCTGCACGGAGGCAAGATAGATTGTCGTCCGGATAAAGACGGTGTTTGACATATCTTGTGCTGTTCATCTGGCTTATCCGCCACCGCGTAGTAATCTTTCTCTCGTAACAAATCACCATCAACTACCGTACCAAACAGAATGTTTCTCTCAGAACAAAACAGCATCACTCACCAGCGCCAGCAAGACAAACAGCTGAAATGCTGACTAATTTGTTCAGTAGATTTGTTCTAAAAAAAAAAAATACTGTGCAATAAGCAAGTCTTCGAAAACATGACTTTTCTTTGTGCATGCAAAAGTTACTATATACTCTGATAAAGCAAAGATCTCCCCATGACTTTTCTTTGTGCATGCAATAAAGCAAAGATCTCCCCTGCCTTCTGTTTTGACACTACCTTCACACATCTTGGATGAGCTGAGCCCGCGTTCAGCGCTGCAGGCGCAATCTCGCATTGACCAGCTAGGGGACCCAAATTTTCAGCACCCGTGCGGTAGTGTGCCTCGCACTCTGTAACGTAACGCGATGATGCCACTAGAACGCTCTCCTGTGCACGTCTTGCTCTTCATCTTCTCCATCCTCGCCGCCACCGCCACCGCCGGGGCGACAGAACGGACCTCGAACGCCACGACGCTGTCGCCGTCGCCGTGCCCGTCGTACCGGTGCGGCCACGCCGTGGACATCCGGTACCCGTTCTGGATCGACGACGGCAACGCCTCCTCCTCCATCTCGTCCCACTGCGGGTACCCGAGCCTGCGCCTGGAATGCCGCCGCGAGACGCCGGTGCTGCGGCTCCCGTCGGGGACTACGCCGTCACCCACATCCTGTACGGCGGCCGCACCGTCTCCCTCTTCGATCTCGGCGTGTTCTCGCTCTCCAACACCTGCCCGCTCGTCGGCCGCAACCTCTCACTCCCGGCGGGTTCGCCGCTGTCGCTCACGGCGCGGGACGCCAACCTCACCTTCTTCGTCCACTGCTCCTTCGTCGGCATCCCGTCGCACCTCGTGGCGTGCCTCGAGGGCGACGGCAGGCACCACTCGTACGTGTTCCGCGACGGCGACGAGCTCACGCCGCCGCACGGGTACGCGGGGCTCTGCCAGGACGTCATCGGCATGCCCGTGCTTCGGAGGTCCCTGCTCGGGGCCGCCGGGGGAAGCAGCAGCCCGCTGGACGCCGTCGTGCCGGCGCTCAACATGGGGTTCGAGCTCAGCTGGAGGCCGGAGACGGAGGGGGAGTGCGGCCAGTGCGAGAGGGCCGGCGGACTCTGCGGCCGCCGCCATGGGGTGGGGGCGGGGCACGGGACGTGGACCTTCGCGTGCTTCCGGGCTGCGGCGACATGGATTGCTCCAAAATCTCCAAGTACGCTTACATGTCCCTTCCTCCCTTTGATTGAGATTGCTCTGTTGCATTCCGTGTTCTCCAAATTTCTTTGATTTTTGCTGCGCCAAAGTTTTAGTGGGTATAACAACTTGTAGCCTATTCGTGGCTGAAACCGAATAGTACTCCCTTCATTTGTCTTTATATGACTTTTTGCTAGCTTTTAGTTCAAATTTGCTGTCGGAAACGTCACCGCGAACAGAGGTAGTAGGTGATAAATTTTTCCACAAAGGGCCCAACCCGAATTTCATTACCAACGCAACGAAATTATCAAGTTCTTACGATCTTGATAAATTCTGTACGACACAACCTCTACACTAGAAACTAAACGACTTCCCACCCCTCCAGTTGGGAGCAAACAGAGGTCTCCAACAATCGGAGGGGTATCATCCATCACAACGATACAGATAGAACCAAAGTTTCTAGGAAGAAGCGAAGGAAACATAAAAGCCATTAGAAGGCTAAAAAACATGACGAAAACCGCCACCCCTCCAGTTGGGTGGGACCTAGGAATGTCAAAGCCGATTGATACCATCGAGTTAGGCAAATTACAAAAGGCCCAACAACAATGGTCCACAGCCCATGTTGAGGCTAGCGATACAAAAAAAGAAGAAAGGTTAGCTTATGGAGTTTTTTTTTTTTTTTTTACGAATGGTTAGCTTACGGAGTTATGGTCCGTAAGTTCAAACATATAAGGTCCAGATAATAATGGGACAAAAAAATCTAAACCTGACCCAACCCTGAACACTAGACCCGTTTTTCATGATTAAGTCTAGTGACTAGTGATATGACTTGTGATTAGAGTCTGTTTGGCTTTTCTACTTTTATGCTTCTTATTGCACGGAACAAATCAATCGTACAAATTAGCAGAAGATCTACAGGACAGACTTAAATATAGATCAAGATTCATGCATGTGTGACTACATTGGTTGTTCGACTATATGATCCACATTTGTCAGTGGAATTAAAGTTGGAGTTTTTAGGATTTCGTGATCAATTCGATCCCCAAGGAGGTTGGGGCAAAGGCGGCCGTACCGCCGGAGCCCGTCTCGTCGTCGTGGTCACTGGTCAGCGGCCTCAACTAACCATGGACAGACAACCATGGACAGACACCACCCAGAAGATAATTCGAATCAGGCACGTCGGCTGAGCTAGTTGGATGCCCACAGCTTCGGCTGGATCGGAGACTCGATGCCGGATCCCAACGGTCACGGTCGCGACCCGTCTACCGCGTCTGCGCGTCTACCGCCACTGTATGCATGCATCTAGACACGGTACGTAGTGGCATGGCGCGACCACTCGAACAGTAAAATACGTAGAGTAGTGGCATGGCGCGACCACTCGAACAGTAAAAGCTAACGCACGCGCTCGATTCAGTTAGTTATTACTGTAAGACTGCAATAACGACCCTGCATGGATCTTCCAAAGCCCGTTTAACAAACCTGGAATTTTCCGCTCCGAAATTTCGATCCAGCTGCATGCTTCGCCACTTGCATTGCCCAATTGGTCCCTTCACTTACTAGTTGGTTCAGTCGAGTTGCGACTTGCGAGCAGGGTTTTTTTTTACCGTGGTAACCGGTCCGAAAACCGTGGTAATCAGTTTTACCGGTTCGGGCCGGTAGCGGTTATAAAAAAAACGACGCGGAAAATCTGATAACCGGATTGGTAAGACCGTTACCAACCGTTTGCACCGGTTAATTCGGTTGGACTGGTACCGGTAAAAAAAAAACTTTGCTTGCGAGACGCGACGCGATTGATGTGATCACAATGACTTGATCATGATGCAATAAGCATCTGTGTCCCGGCCGGGGCTCTCTCCCGGCCCGACCTCCACAACCTCTCGTGTTTTCTCTCGCGAGAGAATACGGTCGGAGACTTTTGCGCAACGACGACGCGCAACTATAACGCGTTCCACCAGTTTATTCGCCCATTCTTTTACGTGCTCGATCGTCATCTCTCTTCGAACTAATTAACGGGATGCGACGCGACGCACAAATGACTTAGCGAGCAAGCGTCTTCATGACGATCTCGAGTCCTCATGCAGCATCCAAGAGACACGACGACGCGCCGCTTGTTTCTGTTCCGAAATTCTACGCACTCCTCATCAATCTGTTCACCCGTTATTAGGCTGAGGAACGATCCACTTCACACCGTAGTTCAGTCCGTAGTCATCAGGTTGGACTAGGCACATTGTTTTAATCGTGGGGGTAGCTAGCCCTGCAAATGGGCCGAAATCCAAACCTAATCCAAACCCATCCAAGCCTTGCATATATATTTAATAAATCCAACTCTATCCATTCCACCATCTATATTAACCACACCAAACCAAACCTTTACAGTTTTTCAACTTATAATAGACCAAACCGTAGGTTATGAATGGATTATAACTTGTTTAAAACCACTCTCAAACCGTGGGTGCTCTTTGTTAGCTAAACAGAAGTGAAAAGCCCTCTCAAACAGAAATACAGTAGGTGGACCCCACTTGTCATTATCAAGCATTTTATCTTTTTCTTCGTGCAAGTCCGACCTGCTGTGCTGGCCCCGGGGTAGCTGAAGATGTTTTCAGTCTTTTTACCAAACAGGCCGGGTACCACCGTACCAGTCACTGGCAGGTGAGGGCCCACTGTAGGGGGCCCCACGTGTCGGGCCTACTCTAGTACAGTACTCCAGCTGTTGTAGTCCACATCAGTACTGTATTCAGTAGTGAGTGTCCTGCTCAAGCCCCTCCAAGGCTCCAGCGTCTCGGTCACCGGAACAGAGCAGCAGTCAAACTCGGAGACGAGGACCGGTCTGAACATTCAGCACCATCCTTCGGTCGGTCAGAACATTCAGCACCACCCATCCTTTGCGCCTTCCTTCCAGTACACCCCGCTTTGGTCCCCTTCCTGCATCATCTTCTTCCCAAATCATCTCCTCCTCGAGTACCCCGCAGTTCAATCTCCTGCCGCAAAGATGCGTGCGTGTCATGTTCCAGCACCAGCAGCTGCCCTGCTCTGCCCAGCCATGCTTCTCCTCGCTCTGCTAGCCACTCTCGCCGCCGCTGTCGCCTCCATGAACGCGCCGCCGCCCTGCGCGCTGCCGTCGTGCGGGAAGAACCACACCGCCGTCGCCCGGAACACGTCGGCGTCCTGCGCGCCGGCGTTGTGCGGGAACCTCAACGTCACCTACCCGTTCTGGCTCACCGGAACTCATCCGCCGGAGTGCGGCTACCAGGCCTTCCAGGTTACATGCGACAATGGCAATGTTTCCCGCCTGACGAATTCGTTCCTGACGTACCAGATCCTGGACATCTTCTACCCTGATAATTCATTCAGAGTCGCCAACATCGACCAGCTGCCGTGGAAGTCGAACAACAGTTGCGACTTGGACACTGTCTTCAACGTCTCCTCTGATCTCGGCCTCTCACCGTTCAAGAGTAGCCCCAAGAACCAGGAGCTGTTCCTCTACGACTGCTATCCGGTGCCGGGGGGAAGGCAGATACCTCCTCGTTCTTGGATGCGCGTGCCCTGTTCGACGCCGGATGGCTCGTCGGTGTTTGCCTTGCTTGGGAAGAATTACACGCCAGATGGCGTTGGGACGCCACCGCCGGTGAATTGCAACGTGTCAACGATTCCGGTGCTCGGATACGAGGGAGCGACGGGGGCAGACTGCCAGCGGCTAATGACGGGTGGGTTTCTGCTCGAGTACACGGCCGATGATGGGGTCTGCGCGGCTTGCGCGAAGAGCGGCGGGCAGTGCCGGGTTAATACAACCGACGATGCGTTCGGGTGCTCCTGCGCCGACGGCGACGACGGCGGGTTTACTTGCGGTGACGCCGACGCCGACGCCGACGCCGACGCCGGTAACGGTGAGTATGTTCATGCTTATGATTTAGTAATTCATTCTGCTTCTTACTGTTTCCTTCGTCTTGTGTTTTGCCTCTGTATTCGACTCGAACCAGCATACGTAAGCCTGGTATATATCAGCCTATAGCACATAAAAAAGACCCTGATGATAGCATGCGTGAAAGAAAATATTCCTTATCTAAAGCGCCAACTAAATTGTTGAGGGGTTTTTTTTGGAAGAAAATTGTTGGTTAAACCATGGCACGTGCCATTATACAATGCCAATGCGGCAATGCTTGCATAATGCATACTAGCTTGAAGCTTCCATGTCATACATCCTTCTATTACACATGATAAGCTTCATTTTAATGTGCTCTTCTTTACTAACACATGCTTGTCAGAGCCCCGCGGCCGTTTAGGAAAAAATGTGGTAAAATCCAATCAATCAATGGTGCTAACACTCTAAAATGTTTGAGAGATCTTTAACATTATTGACTCTGGTAGAGAGAGATAGGGAGGGAGGGGAAGGAAAATCAACGATTATGCAAATAGAATCGTTGTAAAATGTCTGGACCCTATGTTCATAGAAAGAGCCGTATTTTTATGGAAAATTTCTATGAGAAGAAGTGAGAAATCAGATCAACAAGAATACCAAATCTCATCCACTCAAGGTAAATCATCGCTAAAGACTGTCAAGCAACAGTGATTTGAGTATAGTGAGCCTCTGCTTCCGGCCCAAGTTAATTAGGCCTTGTATTTCAGTTCGCCTACGAACTAATCCACACATATTCAACAACATAGAAACAAGGACAGTTTTGACCGAATAGCTTTAAATGTTTCGTTAATCTGAACATAGAATTCTTCCACAGCCGTTTTAGTATCTTGACATTTTCACCACACACTACAGGAGTTCTCTTTGCTTTCTATCTGTTGCAAACTATCTGACTTCCTTCTACATCCGAAGTACTAGTGGATCATACTTCATTCAGTAACTATTATCTTCACATATTAAAAATCATAAAACAAAAAATATTTCTGATGGAATCATATTGTATGTCCAAAC